>RWGY01000583.1:0-50959 GCA_007726485.1 Eragrostis curvula
ACCGCCGTCGCGGAGACGGCGGGAGCCGTTGCCACCACGGTCGCCACGGCTGGCGAAGCTTCAGAAGCTGCCGTGGTCGCCGCCGCCGCCACGGACGCCGAAGTCACCACGGCCAACGGGGCCGTGGGGGACGCCACGGTCGTCACCATCCCGGCGGACGGCAGCGCGGTGATTATGGCGGATGAGGTCGTGGAAGGAGCCGCGGTCGAGGCGCCCGTCGATGCCATCGTCGCCGCGGCCACCGCCGAGCTCGTCGCCGCCGATGGCACGGTCACCACGACCGATGTCGTCGCGGCGGCCGATGCCATTAGTGGCCCCGCCATGGCCGTCGCCACGGGAAGCAATCTCGCGGGGGAGAAGGTGAGAGCCACGGAGGCGGGGGGAGCCGCCGGCCGCGAATAGCCTGCCGCGCCCCCACTGCCTGAAGCGCCGGCGACGTTGGGACCCGGCGAGCGACCTCCCAGTCGATCCCAGTCGACCTGGTCGTCATCGTCGTCATCGGCGCCGTCATCGCCGCCCTCGTCGTCACCACCGTCGTCATCATCGTCGTCGTCGTCGTCCTCGGAGTCGGAGACCACGTCGCCTCGGCGGCGACGCCGTCTCTTCTCCTCTTCCCTCTTCACCCGCTTCGCCTTCTTGGCGTCCTCGCGGTCTTTGCGGGCCTTCTGCCGCTCCGCCCGCTCCCTGTTGCTCGCGCGGACGGCGTCGTAGACTTCGGGAAGAGGGGCGGCAGAAGGAACGAATGCGTCGCCAGTCTAAATCCAAGAAAAAGTGTATAAGCGAAAAATTGGAAAAATCGAAACAACGCCGAATCGGGATCGAAATCAAACCGAAAAACTTACGAATTGTAGGGCCCCCTGCTCCGGAAGCATCGGCGGGTGGCCCGGGATCGGATAGTCAAAGCTATCCCAATCCGCCGCTGTCTTCCCCATCGCCTCCGAGAGCTGGGCCTTCAGCTCTCGGACGGAAATCCGCGGCTCCGCGTGGGGGTCCACCATGCAGGTCCCCTCCCACGCAAAGTCGTGGCTCATCTCCCACATGGGGAGGCGCCGGTCTTGGAGCGGCGCAAGCCTCCTGACGTGGTAGGCGCCAATGACCCCGACGCCCGCAACGCCGCCCCTCTTGAGTTTGTCGATCGAACCCAAGAGGTCGGCCAACTTCTTCTTGTCAGGGGCGGCCGGTCCCCAACCCCAGCACTCGGGCGCCTCTTCGATCAGGCGCCCGGTGAACTCCGGGAGCGGCGCGAGCGCGGTGTTCTTGAGGTAAAACCACCTCTCGTGCCAACCCTTGTTGGTGTCGGTGACGGCCATGGTGATGTACTCGCGGGCCCGGGTGCCCCGGAGCCGGAAGCTAGCACAGCCGATTGGGACGGCGCGCGGATTCCCTTCCGCGTCCTTCTTGGTCTGGAGCGCGAGAGTGAAGAAGTACTTGAAAAGGTGGAAATGGGGGCGAATCTTCAAAAAACCTTCGCACAAGGCGACGAAGGCGGAGATGTGCTGGATGGAGTTGGGGTTGAGGTGCTGCAACTCCAACTTGTAGTGGTGAAGCAGGCCGCGGAGGAAGGGAAGAGGCGGCATGCCGAAGCCGCGCTCGTGGAAGGAGCGGAAGGAGACAATGTAGCCGTCCGGCGGCGACGGGATCCTCTCCTCCCCGGGTACCAGCCACTCCCGCTCCGCGGTGAGAGGCATCAGGAGGCCGCGCGCAACCAGGGCATCGAGGTTCCCCTTGGTGCTGTTGGACCGGCTCCAATCCGCCATAGCGAATGCGGGCGAGGGACGCGGAGCGACGGCGAAACGAAGGGAGGTTGGAGAGCGAGCGAGGCGAGGAAGACGAAGCGGTTTGCGCAAAGGCGAGCGGCGGTGGATGCGAAAGGTCGCGAAAACCTGGTAAGACAAATGAGGTTGGGCTCATCCCCCTTTTATAGTTATCGCGTTCGCACGACGCATCGTTCCCCGCGCCTCCCCTGTTTCGCGATCTAACCGGTGCAGGTGCCTTAAAAACCGCCATCATGGCCTGCTCCACTACCGCACGAAGACAGATCGTGGCCTCGATCCGCGCGGAAGGCGAACCGTCGCGTCTCCACGACGCACGATGACGGCCCAGGCGGGCTTGGAATCCCGGCCGGGCCCACAGGTAATAAAGGCTAGGGGCTGAAAACGCCCCTTCCACATATGCTGCTTGTCATTGCATTGAGATTTATCAAAATTGTGTGACCCTAGTGAGATACTTGTCATACTCTCTTGATCAAGATCACGTACACTCCACCTCGCATGCTAAACTTCTACACTGGAAGTTAAGCAAATTCCACCACTGCATCCACCAAATAAATACTCCAAACCTTTGTCACCTCTCTCTCTCAAAAATATCATTTGGAGACATGGCTATGCAAAAGAAAAAAAGAATAACCCCTGCTCATGCAAAAGTGGAGCAAAAGAAAAAGAAGAAGAAAAGGGGAAGAAAAAGAAAAGAAAGAAAGAAAGAAAAGATAGCCATGTCCTCCTCATAGATTTCAAAAGAGAGAGAAAGAAGGTGACACCCAAAAGGAGTACCACTTCCACCTCACCACCCACCATATACACACATGCACATCTTGATCAAGGTTGTATGACTTGCATTCTCCATGGATCCACTCTTTTGGTTCAGCAATATGTGTGATGCAAGTATGCTTTCTATCATCCCTACCAAGCTCCACATATCAAGCCTTTAGAAGTAGGATGATACAGGCAACACAATGCCTTGGTGAGTGTCACACCCCAAAATTTCTAATTTTGGAATGTGACTATAATTTCACTAAATTTTAAGGATTTTGAAATAGATTAAAATTTTCTTAGATTTATTTAGGTTGTTAACCTTGTTATTTAGGCAAAAGAATTATTTTCTAAATTAAATAATGAATTTAGGATATATTATAAATGTTTGTTGCATTCATGTTGGTTAGATGCATGTAGGATTTTATTTGTATGGAAAAGTATTTGAAACTCCGAGTAGAATTCGTTTTCCTTAATCCCGTAAATAGAAGCGAGAAATATAATCTGCAGCGAGGCCTTGTGCCAATTCCTTTTTCTTGACCCAATTCTCCTCTTCCTTTCGTCTCCGCCCGAAAGGGTTGCCTCTTTCTTCTTTTGCCTATGTTCGAGCCGAAATCTAATGCCATCATTTTTTTCATGCCATACATGCCACAGCTGCTACCCATGCTGCACTAAATCCTATTCATATCGCTGCCAGCATCCCACCTACCATATGTGCTGAAATGGAAGGAGACAATGAATTAAATACCCCAATCAATGGTTTTATTACCTTCCTTTCTTTCTCTCCCTCTTTCCTAATCATCTAGCCTTCCTCCCCTATAAAACCAGGCCCTCCCCACGTCCACCCCACGCCCTAAAACCCACACCACGCCGCCAGGCTGCCGCCGCTGCTCCCTGCACTCGCGCCCAGCCACGTTGCCCCCTGTTGGCATCCGCGTTCCCGGCGATCTACCCAACGAAACACCGCCAAAATTTACCAGGAGATGCGGCTTGTTGTCCCCTACAACATACCAGAAGATCAAGGTGAGATCTGCTCTGATGTGGCCAGGATCTGCTTCACCGTGATCACTGCTCCCCGGTTCTGGACGCGTCCAGCACGTGATGGTAATTTGATTCGGTGTTCCCATCAATTCCTTGACTTTCGTGGTTCACAGACCATTCACACGCATGTCCCATCAAGTTTACTTTGCTCCCACAGGAGGGATTGCTTCGATCTTCCTTGAAGCCACAAGGAACGCGATCCAAAGCTTTACCGCTGCTGCAGCACCGCGCCATGTTCTAACAGGTCGATCTCCTATCTCCTTGTGTTTCTGTCCAAACCGTCTTGCCAGGATGTGTTCCTGAGACTCTTGGATATTTATGTTCAAACCATATCTTATATTATGCAGCCAATCAACAGGAACGCGCTCGCTTTTTCTGTTCATGCGACTCTGTTTTTCCAGATTAATCCCTCAAACTTCAAAACCTCATAACTTTTTATTCGTAGCTTCGTTTTCAGTGATTCTTGCGCACAAATGATCGTAGAAGCGAGTACTTTATGCTAGTAATGTTTTTATAGTATATAGATGCTGTTTGGTGTACTGTTCTGAGTTGTTTGTGCTATGTGTTATTTGCATGTTATCGGTAAATAGAGAGCGCGCGTTCAAGAACTGCCAAGATGAAGATCAAGAACATGAAGGCTCTGAGCAGCAGCACCCAAGTTGAGGCAAGTGTCCTTGATGCATTTTGATCCTATTTGCTTTCTCCCTCTAGTTTTGTTTGCATTGCGTTTAATTTGAATCCTATGTGTCATTATCCTATTCCTTATCATTCCTTGTCGCCTGGGTGTGGTAGTTGATAGTGGTTTGATGGGTAGGTCATGCTTAGCTTGCTGATCTGGTTGGGTTAATATTAATTTTGCTAATAATCTTGACTAATGGTTCACTTTCACGTTAATCATGGGGATGGTGTAACCGTTTTAGCAACATGGAACTTAGGTGTGCTATAGCTTGAGCAAGTGGGATGTTTGATGATGGTGCAGTATGCACGAGACTTTGGTTTGTGTTAGTCTTGCTCGAGCTAGCTAAGGACCGGTTCGTGGAGCGACAACCCAGGATTTACAGTGCCATCACAAGGCTGCTATGGAACAGTTTGGCTGATTAATTAGGAGCTCTCCCAGTTTTGTATGAGCATGTTGGAGGCGCGGGGATGGACAGGTTACTTAAAGGTAGTTCCTATGACCCGCAAGGCACAAGAGGGGGCTCTTGGGTGGACAGGGTACTTAAAGGTAGTCCCCCATCGGTGGAACCTTAGTGGGCGAATACATGCTGGGAAACCCTTTGTAAAAGCCTCGTAGTGATCTCCTGGCCGCACACCTAAGGAAGTGTGCATGTGCTTGGCCGGCATCGGCATAAAGGAGACTTTAGTCCACTTGGCAACAGGGGACGAAATCACGACTTGTGGGTAAAGTGGCGCAACCTCTGCAGAGTGTAAAACTGTCATGACAGCCGTGCTCATGGTCAAGAGCGACCTGGATCCTCACATGATTAGTGGCCTTTGGTTTGGGAATGGTCGATCGGTTGGTTGGTTCGCATGGTTTCCAGTTAGGAGCCATGTTCGGTTTCGGTTCAGGTAGAACCTAGTTGTTGGTTGGTTCTTTTGGGAGGGTTAATACACTATAGTAAACTAGGTGCTTTAATAAGTGTCTAGTGGTAGTTGCTTTCTGCTATAAACCATGTTGTTAGCCTTTCTTTCATATAAGCTTGCATGTCATCTTTTCCACACTTGCGGAGTACGACATGTACTCACGCTTGCTATTTCCTCTACAACCATGATATGCTGCTCAGAGAGTGAAGATGGATTACTTTGAAGACGATGGTGAAGACTAAGCTTGTGGAGCCCCCGGTCTACTGCCTGTGGCGTTATGGAGCCGTCCGCTAGCGTTTGTAATTTATTTAGTCCTTGGAGACATTTATTGTAATAATGTACTATGTAATTATGACATTGGTTATCTGTTTTACTCTTGACGGATACCCAAATCAGGGTATCCTGATCTAGGATACTTAATCCTGCTAACCGTCTCAGCTTAATTGTGTAGGGCCCACAGGAACAGGTACACGACAACAGAGCGCTCGAGGGGCCCACGGCCGACCCCGAGGACACATACAAGTTCCGCCTCGCCCGACCCCCAGTCGGGCGGGCCTACGACTTCCGCCTCGCCCGACCCCCAGTCGGGCGGGCCCACGACTTCCGCCCCGCCCGACCCCGAGTCGGGTGGGGTCCACGAACTCCGCCTCGCCCGACTCCCAGTCGGGCGGGCCCACAAGCCGCGCTTCGCCCGACCCCGAGTTGGGAGACTTCGTCGAGAAGATTTTCCTCTGACAAAGAGGACAGGCATTTACGACGAGTAGCTGGGGAGCCTTAACTCTACCCAGCAACTCATATACTTGCAGGCATGCGATCTGACCTGCACAGTGACACCCGTCCCATCTCGCGGCGCCGCCTGACACCTCGAGTACAGCAACGGGATGGCTACATCATCACCCTGAACAGGGACGAAGACCGGACCGGCGACAAGACGGCCGCGACAGTCTGGGTTGACACCTCGACCACCTGCCCGGCGACCAGGCTGACAGGACGCCGCCTGACTAGAGCCACAGTAGCGGCTAGGGATCAGACTAGTGCGGCACGTAGCCGCGCTGCCCACAACCCGAAAGCCCCGTTCCCATTTGTAAACCGGCTCACTCCTTGACTATAAAAGGAGAGCTGGGTGCATGAGGATGGGGGACCAATCCATCGATAGATACAACACACACAGACATAGAGATACACACGAAGAGGCTTGGAGTCTTCCTCCTCCCTCGTCAACACTTGTAGTTCCCCTCTGCAAGTCGAAACACGAACCACCCACGAACTGGACGTAGGGCATCGATTGCCTGAACCAGTATAAACCTTGCCTCTCTCGCAAAACCCTCACCATCACAGAAGACTGTCAGGCGCCGTAGTTACAAATTTACTTGTCGGCCGGTTTCTTAACACCGACAACTCTACTTTGTCCTATATGTGTGAAACTTGATCCTGGGCACACATATAGATGAGCATTCGGTTTTGTCCATAAAACCGGGTGTGACAGTGAGGAATATACACATTGAGCGATTCGAGAGTATCATTCGAGGAACTTTGCTTTTATTTGAAAAACCTTTCAAAACCTCCGGAGAATAAAAGTCAAACTTAGGACTTGAGAATGATGCTCTGTTATAACCGTTCTATCTCTCAACCGCCCAAGACAAGGAGAAAGTCATAAGCCCCATAAGAAGTAAGGGGAAGGGTGAGTTACCATGCCAACTTTTTCATACAAAGGAGAGTATTTTGTTGTGCGCATGGTACATTTGAGATATGAAACATGGTAGCAACTCCTGATCAACAACCTAAAGTCACACCCCTTTGCTTGGGACGAGCAAGAGGTCAGCTTGGGGGAGTTTGTTGACGGTCGTTATATCATACTTTTGACCGTCACATAGCTTAATGAATAAGGAAGAAAAGGCACTCCTTACTTGCATTTTATTTATGAATAACCTATTTCCACATGTACCTCTAGTTGTAAGTGTGCAGGTAGAAAACAGGGAATATCCAGGTGTATCCATGTCCCAAGGCATCAAATCCAACACTTAAATAAATCGAAGATTACCGAAGGAATGCAACTCCAAGATAAAAGGCCAAGATCAACAAAAACCCAGAATAAACTAAAGGCCAATGCACCTGGATCAAAGGCCTACAGGCCAAGGGGGACCAACCTGCCAGGACCTAGCCCAGGAGAGGCCAGGCCCAGGTCGGCCGACCTGCTCTGGTGGCCCCCCTGGGCCCATCTTCTTATGGCGGTTGCCAACCGACCTCTGGAGGTCGGTTCCACCTGCAATTAATGCCACCGACCTCAGGAACCGCCTCCAAGAACCGACCTCCAAGTCTATAAATAAAGGGGTACCCCCCTCCTAGAGAACACACACCACTTGAGGCTCATTCCCTCCTCCTCCTCACCTTAGAGCTAGAGGCTGTTTAGGTAGAGCTAGGCTAAGTAGTGGGCCGCCCTTGTGCTCCCAAGTCTCTTGGAGAATTGGGTATATTCTTGTATCCTTCTCTTGTAAGACTTGATCTTTATCAATGATTCATCGTTTATCATATAGTAGCTGTGTGCTTATGTTGTTCATCCTTAATCTAGTTTTGTTCTTGGATGAGCGTTCGTCGTTCGTTCATGTTCGTTCATCGTTTGTTCATCGTTCATCGATGAACGTTCGTGGGCACTCATCGGGCGTTCTTCGTTCGTTCATACTCGATCACCGATTATGAATGATCGTTCTTATTCATTCTTCGTTCATTGCTCGTTCTTGAGCGATGAACGCTTATGCATAGCGTAGTACTAGATTTGATCCTTTACTGGTTTAGACTAGTTGGCTAGTTGTTTGTGACTAGATATTGGGTTCATTGTCCCGAAAGGGAAGCTCTAGGTTTACTGCCCTGCGGGGTGCCTCGAGGGATCTAGAGTTATGGCAAGTGATGCTAGCGTGGTGCTAGATTCTCTTTCCATCCTTGTTTGTGCATGTGCCCCACGGTTTGTAGAGGTAGGTGGCTGGTGGTGACAGCCCTGTCGATCCTTCCGTAATCCTCCACGTTCGGGTATGGCATAGGAGTTTATACAAAAGGCCGGCGTGGCCTGGCAGACCAGGCCTAAACCGGATCTCCCTATGATCTCTAGCCATAGGCTCTTAGCTCTCACTAGTGTAAGCCTAACGTAGGTAGAATCCTAGTACGCTATTTGGTAACGTACATTAGGAGTAGCACCCGTTAGTTAGTTTCGCTCCTGCCTAGACTTGCCTCTCGCCTTTTATCTGAGAGTGGAATCCTCTGTGTGTGTCACACTATCCATTATATATCTTTATCACTTACCCCTGCATTGGATTGTGGGTTTGTCTTTCATTATAATCTATTGAGCAAAAGTACTACTGTTGACCATGTCTTCCTTTGGGAAAATATAAATCACGATACCCCAGAATACTCTTGGGTGAAATGCTACAACGGGTTATCCGTGCGCTTGCGGATCCTCTTATCAAGGGAATGCCGATAGGACATCTCTAGCACTCCTTGCTAGTGGTGGGCTATCTGGTAATATTATTGCAAGACTCTTTAACTCAAATATTGGTGTACCGTAAGGAACGCCAACACCAGTCGTGTTTCAACTTTTGTTGATTCTTTTAAAAAGACCCGAAACGCGATGGCTTCGGAGGAACCCAGGGATGATGCATCCGAGGATTGACTTCGCTCTCGTTGAGAGCTTTTGTAATACATTGTATTTTATTTTAATCGAAGGTGCTTCTTTGACTCATTTGTGCGTTCCTTCGATTAATGTACTTAATTGACCTTTTTGGTCTTTATACGATGTCTGAAATACCGTTTCTTTTCTTTCCCTTTCTTGGGAGCGCACTTTTTTGGTCGAAGCTTTCATTTTTAGAAAGTTCTGCCAATTCTCTGTCCTTTTGGATGATGTCAAAGGCTATAAGATCTTCTTACTAATCCTTCAATTGACTCTCTGATTCCCATTCTTTGGGGTTTTTCAGATGTTCCATCTCTGTCCTTATTTGGACGAATATTCCTTCGTGTCATAGGGATGAAAAATTTTGAACTTTTTTCAAGGAAAGAAGCTTTATTCCTCGGTCTGCCTCGTTAAAAACCTTGCACCCTGCGAAGGGTTTCCCTATGCAAGGAAAAGAGTACAGGCCGGCTTGTCTTTTACACATAGTACTTTTTCAAATTTTCTACATTCCAGGTATGACTTACTTCTTCTCCTTCGGAAGTCAGTAGCCTAAAGCCCTTTCATTGATGGTTGCCTTTGCTATGAAAGGTCCTTCCCATTTGCTCTGTAACTTTCCTACAGTTCCTTCGTTTGGCTTTCGCCTAAGCACTAGGTCTCCATCCTTTATCCCCTTCGACTTCACATTTTTGTTCTTCCATTTCTTGGTTTCTTCTTCATATTTCTATAGGTTGAGTACTGCTTCATTGCGAAGTTCCTCCAGATTTTCTTTTGAAGTCAGAGATGCTTCGTCAGAATTTTCTGCTAGGCTTCGCAAAGACTTGTTTTCCATTTCTTCTAGTGTCATCGCCTCCTCTCCGAAGAGTAACTTGAAAGGGCTGAAACCAGTTGATCTTGATGGCGTAGTTCTTAATGACCATAGAACTGAACGGAGCTCTTCCGGCCATTTTCCTTTTTTGATGTTGAAAAGCCTTTTCTCCACTGCCAAGAATATTCTTTTGTTCGCACTTTCAACTGCTCCATTTGATTGGGGGTGGTATAAGGATGCGAAGTGAAGGCTTATTCCCATCGATTCGCAAAAATCAATGAACAACTGACTGTCGAATTGTTTTCCATTGTCTACCACTAGCTTTTTCGGGATTCCGTATCTGCAAATTATGGCCTGCCATACGAATTTTTTCATATTTTCAGAAGTGATTGAAGCTACTGCCCTGAACTCGATCCACTTCGAGAAATAGTCCATCGCGACGAAGGTGTATTGTAGGTTCCCAGGTGCTGCTGGTAGTTTGCCAACTATATCGATGCCCCATTGGTAAAAAGGCCATATGGGTTGCATTAGCTATACTTCTACCGCTAGGCTTCGCTGATGTCTAGCAAAGAACTGGCATTCATTACACTTTCTTACTATTTCTTTGGCATCTTTTGCTGCTGTTGGCCAATAAAAACCCATTCTATAGACCTTCGCTACCAGAGGCCTTGATGCGATGTGGGATCCGCACATGCTCGAGTGGATGTCTTGTAGCATTTGTCTACCATCTTCTGGTAAGATGCAACGTAGCCATGCTTGACAGACTCCTCCCTTGTAAAGATGTCCTTCGATCAGCTTGTAGTTTCTTGCCTTTTGTGCTATTCTTTTTGCTTCGACTTCGTCTTGAGCTTCATACTAATTGTTCAAGTGAGCTATTATCGGAGCCCTCCAATCTTCCCATAACTGGAAGAGGTGATGAACCTTTCTTCTAGATTCTTCGGCTGTTGATCCATCCAAGATCTCGAAGAAAACGTCTGGAGGGAGGCCTTCGCCTTTTGCAGCAGCCTTCGCTAGTACATCTGCTTCTTTGTTTAAATTTCTTTTTAAACTCTTGACAGTGAACCCTTTGAAATGTTTTTGCATTTTGGTCACCGCCTTGTGATACTTGATAAGCTCTGGGTCTCTTGCCTGATAATTGTTTTCTACTTGATTTGCTACGACTTCGGAGTCTGTGCTAATGAGGACCCTTCTTGCACCTAGAGCCTTTGCTTTGCGAAGCCCAAGCAGTACTCCTTCGTATTCTGCTATGTTGTTAGTTGAGTGGAATTCTAACTTGACAGCATATCTCAGTTTGATTCCTGATGGTGAAGTTATTATTGATGATGCTCCGGCGCCTTTAGCACCCCATGCTCCATCAGTGAATATCGTCCATAATGACTTTGTCATTTTTATGGATGCTTCGGGTGTTGCAGGGGTCCACTCGGCTATGAAGTCTGCCAGAGCGGCTGCCTTGATAGCTGTTCTTGCTCTGAATTCAATATCGAATGGTGCTAGCTCTGCCGACCATTTACCAATTCGCCCTATTGCTTCTTTGCTTCGCAAGGTATCGCGAAGGGGAAAAGAAGTTGGTATTATTATTTTCCTGTCGCTGAAGTAATGTTTCAATTTTCTTGAAGACATGACCACTGTGTATGCCATTTTCTCTATCTCTGAATATAGTAACTTTGCTCCTGATAAGGCTTTGGACACGAAGTAAACTGGCCTTTGGCTTTTATCTTCGATGATTTCATGAACCAGCGTTTCACTTACTGCTGTTGACGAGGCCGCAATGTATAAGAATAGATCTTCGCCCTGTTTTGGGCTAGATAAGGTAGTGAGTTCAGTGAGGGCTTTCTTGATATTGTCGAAGGCTTCTTGCTGTTCATTTCCCCATTGGAATTTTTCCTTCGCTCGAAGTGCTTTGAAGATGGGGCCGCTTCGCTCTGCCAATTTCGGGATGAATCTGCTTATGGAGTTCAACCTTCCTGCTAGCCTTTGGATATCCTTCAGACATTTGGGGGGTGCCAAACCTTGAACGGCTTCGATTTTTTTCTTGTTTGCCTCTATGCCCCGCTGTGATACCATGAAGCCCAACAGCTTTCCAGCTTTGACTACGAAAACACACTTCGCTGGGTTAAGCTTGAGATTATGTTTCCTCAAATTTCTAAAGGTTTCATCCAAATATTTTAAGTGGTCAGCCCTTTCAACCGTCTTTATGACTATGTCATCCACATAAGCTTCGGCGTTTCTTCCCAGTTGTTCTTCGAAGATCTTTTTGACCAACCTCGCAAACGTCGCCCCTGCGTTGCGAAGGCCGAACGGTATTCTGATGAAGCAGAATGTTCCATTGTGCGTGATAAAAGCTGTTTTCTCCTCATCTTCCTTTGACATGTGTATCTGATGATATCCTGAGTAAGCATCCAAGAATCTTAGCAATTGACACCCAGCTACCGAGTTTGTTATTGTGTCAATGCGGTCCAGAGGGAAGTTATCCTTCGGGCAAGCCTTGTTTAACCTTGTGAAATCGATGCACATTCTCCATTCTCCTGTTTTCTTTTTTACCAGGACAACGTTTGAGAGCCAACTTGAATGGATTGTTGGCCTTATTACTCTGGCTTTTAGCATTTTGTTGACTTCGACCTTGGCAGCGGCTTTCTTTTCATCAGATACCTTTCTGATTTTGTCTACGAAGGGTCTTGTTCTTGGGTTTGCCTTTAACTCGTGCTGTATTGTTTCTCTTTTGATTCCTGTGATGTCTTGAGGTGACCATGCGAAGACGTCAGCATTGTCTTTTAGGAATCTGATCAACTGTTCTCTCTCATTTGGGGAGAGGTTCTTGCCTATCTTTACTGTCCTTTCTGCCTTCTTGGTCCATAGAATGACTTCCTCTACTTCACTTGAAGGTTCTAATTTTGGTTGTTCACCCTTCTCTTGATTGTTTTCCTGATCATCGTTCTTGACTGCTTCTTTACCGGCTTCGCTTGCTTGTTGTCTTATTGGATTGCAATATACATTTATGATACCCAACTCCGAAGGGATTTTCATTGTCAGGTAGTTGTGATGGACTGCTGCTCCGAAGGCCGTCAAGAACTGTCTTCCAAGCACGGCATTGTACTGACTTTCCAAATCCATAATTAGGAAATATGTTTCTTGAGTTGTTGTTTTTTCTCTGTCTTTGAAGGTTATCTTCATTCTTATGGTTCCTATTGAGCATGTTTCTTCTTCGCCGAAGGCCTTTAACACCGATTTGTTGGCACTTGTGTAGCCGTCAATCTTCATGCGCCTTAGAGTGTCCTTGAATATTATGTTCGTCGGGCTTCCATTGTCGATCAGGATTCTGTGTACTAGGAATCCTTCGATGTCTGTTTTTATCACGAAGGCATCTGTGTGCGGGTAGTCGGTGACCTTGATGTCTTCCGACGTGAATCGGATAACTGATTGCTTCCATGCGGGTTATTCTGTTCTTGCCCTCGCAGTCTTTGCTGGGTGATGATCTTGTCTCCTTTTCATCGTGGGTTTGGCCCACGGACGGCGCCAAATGTTGGGGTATCGAAGGTCCCGGTTGGACTCAGCGAAGCCCTCCAACAGGTTATGTGAATGTGTCTGGTCCTAGCGAAGCCCTTCGCGTGTCTTGGCGTCTATAGATCTCCCTCGCGAAGCCCATTGGACTCCTTGTCGACCTTGGGTCCCTTAGCGAAGCCCTCCTGAAGTGTTAGCGTCCTTGGTATTAGGTTCTCCTACCCAGGCTGTTCATATGGTCTTCCATTATGAGTGGTGGCGAAGCCCTCCGTCGCCCGCGATGGCGGGCGAAGGGGGGGCGAGACGACAATCGGGAGCGGACAGAATGAATGAAGTGCTCTTGGCTCGGGGCCCGAGAGGAAAAATTGTTATTACAGTTGTGCCATTAGCCAATTCTGTTACGCCTCTCTGCCTAAGGCTTTATAGTTAGCTTCGCTCAGTTATTACTCCGAGACCCTTCGCCTAGCCTCGTTGCCCTTCGCGTCTTGTTCTCACCCCTTCACTTGTCGGGTACTTGTTGTTGGACCCCCAACAATCGGACACCTTTCTGATTTTGTCTGCGAAGGGTCTTACTCTTGGGTTGACTTTTAACTCATGCTGTATTGTTCTCTCTTTATTCCCGTGATGTCTTGAGGTGACCATGCGAAGACGTCAGCATTGTCTTTCAGGGGCCTGATTAACTGTTCTCTTTCATTTGTGGAGTGGTTTCTTCCTATTTTAACCGTCCTTTCTGGTTTTTTGGGCCATAAAATGACTTCTTCTACCTCGCTAGAAGGTTCAAGCTTTGCTTGCGTTGGAGTTAATGCCGAAGGCTCCCTGAAACATGCGAAGGGTATTTGTTACCAAGCCAAGGTATCTGAAGACACAGCGAAGGGTGTTGAGCAAGAGCCAGTCTAGAGCCTAAACTCCAGGAGATGTAACAGAATTGCCCAATGGCACCACTGTAACATCGACCTTTCCTCTCCCTATAAATATGGACGGAGTAGCTCTTGTAATGACATCTGTTTTTCGGGCCTCGAGCCAAAGACACATCCTTTACTCTGTCCACTTTTCTTTGTCGTCCCTCAACCCCTTCGCCCAGCACCGCGGACGACTGAGGGCTTCGGAACAACGCATAACGTAAGATCCGAGGAACCGCCTGGGCAGTTGAACCTAATCCAGCATCGCGGACATTTCAGGAGGGCTTCGCTGAGGAGCTCGAGGACTACAAGGTGTTGAAAAGGCCTCATCAGGAGCTATCCGAGCGCCGTAAACACCAGGAGGGCTTTGCAAGGACGTAATCATTTCATATATTTCGTTGGAGGGCTTCGCCGAGTCCAATAAAGACCTTTGATCCCCCAACATTTGGCGCCATCATGCGGGTTCAACCCACGACCACGTCTATCATAAAAGATGGCCAAAGGCAGATCATCGAAGACAATAGATGCCGAAATACAGCGCGCTGAGATCGAAAAGGAAAGACAAGCTAGAGAAGAAGAAGCACGTGCCGAAGCCGCACGAGCCGAGGAAGCTGCTCGAGCCGAAGAGGTTGCAAGACAAGAGGAAGCTCTAAGGCAGGAGGAAGCTCAGAGAGGAATACAAAACCACATCGAAGACGCTTCGCAGGTAGGAAACGTCCTTCCGGAGGGTGACGAAACAGCAGACGATGAAGCAGATTCTATAGCAGAACGACTTCGCATCATAGAGCAAGAAAGGCTTGAGAAGGAAAAACGCTTGGTAATCGTAGAAAAGAAGTCGAAACTAAAGATAGACATGCTGCAGAAGATAAGGCAAACACAGAGGGAAATTGATGAAATGGATGAAAGACTCAATCAATTCAACGACGATATGAACAACCTGAAAAAGCTAAGTCAGAACCATCCAAGGAAGACTCAAAAGCAGAACGAAGGGAAGATCGTATACGAAGTAAGCAGCACAAGCAAAGATGTTCAACCAACTTCAATGTTCAATGAAAATTCACCGCTAAGTGAAGAACCGCAAAACGAGCCCTGGCCCATCAACTTCAAGATGCCAAAAATTAAAGCATATCAAGAGAAGTCTGATCCAAGAGAATTCTTGATGTACTTCAAGAGAATTCCACATACGCGAAGGCACTGGTGATGGCAATCGAAGGCACTGCCAAAACATGGTTCTCCACCTTAGAACTGGGATCAATCAATTCATGGTCCGAGTTGAGAAAGGAGTTCATAAACAATTGTCAGGGTTTCCAAGCTGAAGAGGTGCATCAAGGGAAATTGTTCTCTTGCAAGCAAAGGAGCGATGAAAGCCTCAGAGAATATATACAGAGATTTATGGAAATCAAGTCGAAGGCCAAAGGAGTAGGGGCTTCCATGGTAATTGATGCCTTGATGGAAGGACTAAGGTCTGACCCTTTCCATTCTTCGCTGGCAAGGAAGAAGCCTACCACAATCTTTGGACTACTTGACATCTTCGAAAAGTATGCAAGGTCAGATGATGAGTTCAGAAGAAAGAAGGACGATGAAAAGAAGCAAACTCAGTAGCTAAGAGACGAGAAAAAAGCTAAAGAAGACAGAGAATCAAGCCGAAATCGAAGGCATGACGAAAACAAAGAAAACACCAGAGACCACAGCAGTCGAAGGGTACACAATCTCGAAAACAGAGAGGAAAGAGGAGATGAGAAGAGAACCAGAGAGGACGAAAAAGGAAAAGGGCGAAGCAACCATGACAAAGATCATGAGGAAAGAAGCAGAGACGGTGACAACAAATCCAACTCCCGCACCGTGTTTTGGGAACTGCACGGCGAAGGTAAAGGGCACACAACTAAACAGTGCCGAGACTTCCAGTCATACAAGCAGAATTGGCTAGCAAACAGGGAAGCAAAGAAAGCCATTCGTCACATGGGCAACTTTCGCGAAGACTGGTCCCAAAGCAACACTCGTTCAATCTATCCTTCGCATTCTGTAAATCATGTGGTTAACTACGCAACAGAGGCTTCGTAGCAACTACAACAGCACACTTATCATCAACCACAAAGTTTGGCTGCGCTTCCACCACCACTAGAAACGAATCATCAAAACAACGCAAGACAACCAGAAGCCAACAGCGAGGTGCGAAGGCAAAGAATAAACGCCATTACCGGAGGATCCACACAACAGTTAGACTCAAGGAGGGCTAGAAAAGAACACTTGCGAAGGGTTCAACACGTCTCTTCGGGGACTCCTTTTGTCAAGACAAGGTGGTCTCATGTTGATATAACCTTCGGAGAAGAAGATGCAAGAAATCTGGACCAATCACATTCAGAACCATTGGTGATCCAAGCAAACATCAAGGGATTCAATGTCCTCAGAATACTGATCGATGGGGGAAGCTCAACTGACATCCTCTTCGCTTCAACTTTCAGAAGAATGGACCTGGAAAATGAAACTCTACAACCAGCAGAAATTCCTTTGGTTGGTTTGACCGGAAAGATAATCCAAGCGATGGGGAAAATCGAACTACCAGTAACCTTCGGAGAAGGAGAAAACGCAAGAACTAAAGATGTGACCTTCGATGTGGTTGACCTCATCTACCCTTACAACGCAATCTTCGGGAGAGGGTCAATTAACAAATTCGAAGCTGTCATACATCAAGCTTATCTATGCATGAAAATTTCGGGACCAATATCTGTGATTAGGGTCTTCGGAGATCAGCTACAAGCAAGAGCCATCGAAGACAATGAAACTCCTGGACGGAAGAATATCCATCTCATAAGAGAAGAGCAAGATATACCAGCTTACAAGATCTTCGGCCTCAAGAACTCGGCAAGGATACTGCAAGACTTCATGAACCGCTACTACCAAGAGTCAACAGAACGACTCTTCGGTAGAGCGAATAACGCTTATGTGTAAAACATAAAAGACATGCGGAGGGTGCGCTCTTTTTCCTCACGAGGGTAGCCCTGTGAAGGGTGTGAGGTTTTTTAATGAGGCACCATCTAAGACTGTATCACAGTTTTATAATTACTTTTTACCCTAAAAAAATCCAGAGTAATTTGCAGAGGAGCCTTATCAAAAGGCAAAGCCACGAGCTTAACAAACAAAGTCAGGCAGAAAGCCTAGAGGAAAGCGAAGGGTACACCAAAACAGAACTTGGTGTAACCCAGCTTGGAGGCAACGTGTTATAAGAAATAACACAGATCCCTCAGATACAAAAGTATCACAAAAACTTGTTCTCTGGACTCTAAAAAACGGAAAGCCAGAACAAACAAGCGAAGCCATGGCCTCAAAGTGAGAAGCCACAGGCTAAAACAAAAACCATCAGGCCTAAGGCCTAGAACGAAGGAAAATTGGATGGAAAGTCTAAGAATATACGAAGGGCAAACCAATTTGGTACATCCCAAATTCGAGGGCTTATATCATAAAAAAAAAATGATACCAAGCCCCCAGGTTACAAATCGAAGGCATTAAGTTCCTTTAAAAGTCTTGCCTCAGAATCAAAAATATCGCAAAAAAGCTAAGACGTACCAGAGAAAAGCCCAAGCGAAGGCATAATCTCTCCCAAAGACAGGAAAAAAAAATTTAGCAAAGAATACCTTCGCAGGGCAAAGATCCAAACTCAAGTTTCAAGCGTGAAAACTTCAATCTTCACAAGAAAACAGAAGGTCATAAGGCAAGAAGCAGAAGCTTCGCAAGGATATTAAAGAAACCTATTCTAGAGCGAAGCAAGCCGAAGAGGTTTTCTTCAAAAAACAGCTCAAAAGCATAGTTCATTCAAGGAGAACCATCGTCAGGCTCTTGCTTTACAATAAGACCTAACTCTATTAGCATCTGACATACAACGCTAAACTCATCAACGTCATATCCGCTCGAAGGCGAATAAGGCCTTTGAAAAACGGGATCTACTACCCCGGAAGAGATCATTCGCTCAACATGCGAACCAGCGTCGAAAGGCGAAGAAGGGTCTTCAGTATCAACAGGAGGATCACGACGGCGAAGGCCGCTACTGTTCTTCTTGATTGTACCCTGACTGCTAGAAGAACCGCCCCGTGGGCGGCGTCCATGAGATCTTCGCTTCGTGCAACCTCAATGCCCTTCGAAAACATTAGTGTCAGGGCGGTAAACCCTACCAATAGCCACAAGGCTACCTGGAGGAAAGATGAGGGGACCCTCACCCCCTTCGACGGGGGACAAAGGGTCCGACTCGCTAGATAAGTTAATCTCCAAAGGAGAACTGAAAATCTCAATTGGAGGCTCATTACGAGCCAAATTATGAGAAGAAGGCTCCGGAGTCGCAAACTCGCTCAAAGAAACGTCAGACGAGGACTCCGGAGCAGCACACTTCCCTGACACAACATCAGAAGAAGCCTTCGGAGTCGCAAACTCGCTCAGGGAAAAGTCAGAAGAATCCTAAAAATCCAAAGCCAAACAAATATTAAAAATATAAATAATAACGAGTTTACAACACATGTCTTCACGACATTCTCAGTAAGTACAAGTCCGAAGGGGTAACATCCCATACAAATCAAACAAAAAGAGTTTATACCTCACTCTGAGGTTGCTGGCCGATAGAAAGAACCCTGCTCCAGAAAGATTCGTCAATATTATTAGCAAACTTGACGAGGGCCCCGATCAGAGCAGGAGGCGTGTTGTCAGTAGTAGTAAAAGAAAAAGAGTCATCGATAGCCTTCGCCAAGGCATCACTCCCCCCAGCTTCGAGCGAGTGAAGAACATCCCGAACAGCAAGTTGCACAGCATTCTTCGAAAAAGCGCTGCAGGCCTCAATAACATAAGGGATGTTGGCAGTAAGCCAACCTTGGTAATGCTCAGTCGAAGCATCTTCTGGCGGTGGATTAGGTGCTGCCTCAACAGAAACAAGGGCATCTCGAACCTGACCACAAACGTCAGCCAGTCGAAGCTTTTCAGCCTTTACAAGACCAGCAAGCTCTTGATCAGCAGCATCAATCTTGGCAATGAGGTCTTCATTATTTTTTACAGCCTTCGCAAGGGACGCATCCAGATCTTCAACCTGCTTGTCCAAAGAAGCTACCTTGCCTCAAAATCCTCGGCAGACCTAACGAGCACCTCTTTCTCTGAACCAAGTTCGGCCAAGCGTTTCTCGCTAAGAGCGAGTGCATGCTCTTTCTCCTTGACCTTCGTCTCAAGGGCAGCGAGGTCCTTGCGAAGAGTGTCACGATCACCCTTCATCTTTGAAAGCTCCCGATACTGGCGAAGGGAAGCATGGGTAATAGCAAGAGTCTGCCAAAAAGAAGAAGAAATCAGAGCAAACAAGGCTATTAACGAAATACAAAAAAAAAAAAAGAGAGAGACAACTCACCTTCACTTGCGAAGACAATAAAGACTTGTACAGGGCATCTCCACCCTGTGACATCAGCTCTTCCTCCACTTGGGGAAGCCGAATCCTGTTAGCAGCAGCAACAAAAGGCTCAGCAGCCTGAGCACTCATGACGAAGGTGTTAGCTGGAACCTCGTCACAAGCAAGCGAAGACCCCTCGGCAGCTTCAACTGAATCAAAAGTCACGTCAAAAGGGAGAAACTCCTCTTGCATCGCCTCAAAAACAGAATGTAGAAAAAGTTCACTACCTGCCCAAGGGCTAAGAATACCACGGGGTTGAACATGAGGTTATCGTATTTATACTTATCCACAGGGAAGCAGGCTAAGAATATCATGAATTAACAAAAAAACATCTATTATTTATAACTTGCAAACTAGGCCAAAGCAGGGATACAAATGTTTGGTGTGTGTGTGTGGTACTCAGGAATAACATCTATCGATGCAGATAACAAGGAATTAGCATTTAGTTTGGGAGAACAACGAGAAGAAGGTATCAATTAGCCTAGTTGTTAGCATTTAGCTTCATGATAGTCTACAACTATTTACTTAAGCTCTGATTAAAGATACATTCAAGTGCATCGGGGCACGGCCGTCACCAGCTATACGCAACCCGGTAACTAGGTTCAACGCATCTGACTGACGGCGCGCGTATTGGCCCTACACATTCAACCCGAACGTGGTTGACTACAGAGACCGGTGCAGCTGTCACATGCACTCGCGGCTACCACATCATCCCGTGGGGTTGAGGGCAAACTCACGTCTAGAATAATTCCTTGAACTATACAAGCAACTATTCTAAATAACTTACTCCTAATGAAAGAGCAAGCCAACCATGCATAATAGATCTATGTGAATTGTGTAAGCATAGTGGTGCAAACAACTCTTGCAGATAAATCTACCATACACAGACGTGGATCCAACACAAGAATTTCTCTATAAGAATTACTTAAATAAATAAATATAAACTAAAAGGAAAACTAAATTAAATAAATAAGAAAATAATTCTTATTAAAGAAAATCTAACAAAAGGAAAGATACAAGAGAACTTTACCCAAACTCCGAAGAGAACTCCGGAACTCTGAGCGAAGCTCTCACTTCTACTCTAACTCCCATAACTAAAACACTAATCCTATTCCAAACTACAAGAGTGGAATGCTGCTTCCATGAGGTACGAGTTGAACCGAAGCCGGCCAGGGGTATTTATAGCCTCCTCAAGTCGAGGGGATATTTATACCCGAAGGTGACTTGGCGGGTGTCTTGGATAGCCACCGCTTCCGCTTGGACGCTCTAGATCGTCTCCTAAGGTCGGTTCCGAAGTCAGTTGATGTCTGGGGGCGGTTATGGTAGAGTAAGGGCCAAGTTTAGGCCCAAACAGCACTCTCTCTGATGTCGGTTGGTCTTCCACCTTGATGGGCACTTGGGCTAGATGTTTTTGCGGTGCGTGTAGCCCACTGGAGGAATATCAGGACCAACGGAGAACAAAGTAGGCCGGCCGGCCTAGGGTTTGGGCCGGTGTTGACGGTCCTTAAGTACCACTTTTGACCGTCAATTACCTGCACTTTCTAACTAATATCCAACACCAAGAGTAGACATAGGGCTTATTACTAACTATTTCCACAAGTCTTGGTGAATTTATGAGTGTAGGTACATTTCATATGAATATGAGGGAAAACACATCATGAAGTCCACAACTTATCACTCCGAGAAATCATCATCGGTAGCAGAGCAAGATATGGATCAAAAGTCTTACAAGACTCAACCCAATTGGGCCAAAGCACCAAGATACATCACTAGGACCCAAATGGGGACTCCTTGGCCAAAGCCCAAGTGCCATATCACTCTGGCAAATCTACGGTCATCGCAGAATCACACGCGATGGAGAAAAGGCCAAAATTCAGCCATCTGGACTCATCCTGGGCCATACACCGAGGAGAAACATCAAGGAGGCCCAAAGGAACACTAGAGCAAAGCCCAAGACCTAAGGAGACAAGAGGGGGTCGGCCGACGGTCATTCCCAGGTCACCCGACCTGCTGTGGGGCCCAACAGGGCCCAGTTTTGGCCTGTTGGCAGCAACCGACCTTCTTATGTCGGTTCTGCCTGCATTAATTGCATTGAGGCGGTGAGGCCCCCCAAACCGACCTAGTCAAGTCTATAAATAGAGGGGTACCCCCTCCCCTCAAGGACACACAAGGAGGAGAGCCTCATTCCACTCCCAAGGGGCCTAGTGCCCCTTGTATCCTAGTAGAGTAGGGAGAGAGTAGGGTAGAAGAGATGGGTAGTCCTCCCTTTGTGAGGACTTAGCCCAAATCTTGTATCTTTGAGAATACTTATTTATAGTGCATTGTTCATCGTTCGTTCATCGTTCGTTCGTCGTTCGTTCATCGTTCGTCTTTCGTTCTTCGTTCGTTCATCGTTCATCTTCATTACAAGTAAGTATTCTCGATCTCCTATTGGACAGTGTGCTTTGCATCTAGATTAAGTTCATTCTTTACTTGCTTACGGGATCATTGCTCTATTCTTTTAGAGTACCTTGCCTCTCGTTCAGGTACCCCAGGCTAAGGTAGTAATCGATAACATAGACGTGGTGTCTAGGTTAGAGGTTATCCTTGTTTGCTGCGTGCTCCACGGTTTGTAGAGGTAGACGGTAGGTGGTGACAGCCCTATCCATCCTTTGTAATCCTCCACGTTTGGGTACGTAGTAGAGCAATAGGCCGGAGTGGCTTGGCAGACCAGGCCTAAGCCGGCGCCCGAAGTAAGCAATTAGAGGCGGGATTTATCTTTTGCTAAGAACCTTATCCATAGGAATCCTCTCTACCCATACCTACCATCCTTCTCCGTGTCCTTGGACTAACTAGACTAGTAGATAATTACACTTCGTTGCCTTGGGAAAATATAAATAACGATACCCTTGAATACTCACGGGTGAAGTGCTACAACGGTATTCTCCGTGCGCTTCCGGATTTATCTGTGACGTTAAGAAATACCAACAAGCATTTATCGCGCCGTTGCCGGGGAACGGTAGTTGTTTTTGTCTTCGAACCTAGTTGGTCCTCGTATTGTATCCCTTTCTTTGTCCTTTTCCCTTTATTGCTTTTCCTTTACCCATCATCAACATTCCACCATCTATCCTTTCTATCCTTTTCCCATCATTACCCATTTCCTTGAAAAATACCAAAAACATTTATTATGGAGCCATGACCTACACTCCAATCCTTCTCTGCTCCAAGGGGAGAGTTATTAGAGCCACCATCATCATCCAAACCCATTACCACATCTGGCTATAAACTCCACCCCGCCTTTATAACTATGGTCAAGAGCCAACCCTTCTTTGGACTTGACCAAGAAAATCTGTATCATCATCTACGAGAGTTCAAGTACTTGTGTTCATGCATCATGATCCAAGGCATGTCACAAGATACTTTGAAATGGAAGTTGTTCCCCTTCTCCCTTCAAGAGAAAGCAAGACAATGGTACAATTATGCCGTTGGAAGCACGAAAGGTGATTGGGAAGAGCTTCTGTCACACCCGGTTTCAACGACCAAAACCAAATGCATCTGTATGCGTGCCCAGGATCAAGTTTTCACGCATACAGGACAATATATGTGATAAAAGAACAATATCTTTATTACATCGATAACTTTATTACAAGAATGACCAACTGGCCTAAAAGAAAATATTACATTGCAGCGGAAAACTAAATCTAAGCGTTGGCGTCCTTCATCTCCACAGGAAGTCGACCGGAAGACCGCATGCCTAGAACACCGTTTCTCCAGCTTCAAGTACTCCTCGATGTCTTCATTCACTGAGCAACAAACAAAAGGTGGTTTTCAGTCCGCGTGAGTACATAGAGTACTCAGCAAGTGGGGGAAAGTATGACATGTTGGCAAATGACAAGAAAGGCTTATAAGGGTTTATTTGCATAAATGCGGTTGAGTAAAACATTTTATAAAAGCAGATCCTATTTACTTGGTGATATATATCTCCATACGGCCAAGGTTACTCCACCTTACCAAGATAAAGGGTTCCAACCACCCTGTACGTAACTACAGGTTACTCCACCTGTACCAAATCACAGTTACCCCACTGTGATTGCCCTTCCATAACCACCAGTCCCAACTAATCGTGTGGTCCATGCCGCTCTTGACCGTGAGCACGGCTGTCATGACAGTTTTCACTCTGCAGAGGTTGTACATATTTCCCCACGAGTTGTGACTCCGTCCCCTGTTGCCAGGTGGACTAAAGTCTCCCTTATGCCATGCCGGCCAAGCACATGCACACTTCCTTAGGTGTGCGGCCAGGAGATCACAACAAGGCGTTTCCACAGCTTCCTCCAGCTTGTACGTGCCCACTAAGGTTCCACCGATAGGGGAAGTATACCCTTGACCCCTAGAGGCCCCCCCTTGTGCCAGATGGTTCTGAGGAGTAACTCTTCTGTCCCCACACATCTCGCTCCCGACGATTCCAGCATACCCGCCTTCCTCGCACCGCCGTTTGGCACGCACAGAACTGGTATCCACAGTGTAATACGCCAGGCCGCGCCCATTCTTGGACTCGTGGCTGTATGGTTTTCATGGGTGGTCGCTCCACGAACCGGTCCTTAGATTTAGGTGATTAATAACAAACTAAGGGTCTGCCGGTAACCCCTGCACAGTCCCCGAGCTGCCGGTAACCCCAGCACAGCTCCCAAACCACAATCACCCAAATCCCTATCTCCAATCATGTTGCTAAAAGAAATTAGCCTTTAACCCTCATGTGACGGAAGTTCAGTTAATCATGTTAAAGCTTTCCCAACCCGACACAGAGCAAGGCTAAGCCATTCTACCCATAAACAGATAAAGGTAAACTAAGGCGACAAGGAATGATATGACAATGTACTAGTAAACCCTATAAATAGGTTTGCATTCATATTGACTCAAGCATGCAGGTTGAAAGCTCACAGGAGGCGTGCTTCCACCAAGCGGATGTGGTTGCAGGCTTGCAGCAGCACTCTGATCACTTGGATATGACGGCAAGGTGGTTGACGTGGTGCAGATCAGTGCGGGGACGGTGACACGAACTGGTGGTCGCTTGGAACAGAGCATAGCCGTGCAGCGGCAGTTTACGCCAACTGCGTTCTTGGAGGCATCGCTGAAATTCTCAGGGTGTACTCTTGATGTAGCGAACAGGAATTGATAGGACATGATATGGTAAGGGAGATGCATCAATAAAGCTTCTGAATTGAGAGGACATAGAAAAGGAATTACCAATACTCGGCGCTGAATACGCCCAGAACAGGAACCAGCGGTTATTGCAAACACAATTCCGGTCGCGTCATGGCATATCTGGATGAGATCTTTGGATATGTTGTACATAACATAAAGCCACATCTCTTGGTAACTTTTCACGGCGTTTGGATGAATAGGTCGACGGGAACGCGAGTGCCAACAGAGGACGCTGCAGCTGTAAGTGAACAGACAGGGATCAGGGGATTGCGAATCTGATTCCTGAGGCATCACAGCTCCTCTGGCTATGATCTTTGGATATATTGTAGGGGATAACAAGGCGCACCGGAAGGTAAAATTTGGAGGCACGCCGATGGCTGGGTCGCCGGGAACGTCGATGCCAACCAGGGACGGCATGGCTGGACGCGAACAGACAGGCAAACCGGATGGCGAATAAGATTCCTGATGCATCGAAGCTCCAATGGCCCTGATATTTGGATATGACATAGACGACAAATAGGAGCATCACCTGGTAAATTTTGGCGTGATTTCGTTGGTTGAATCATCGGGAACGTCCAGGCCAACCAGGAGGCGGCATGGCTGCACGAGGCGGGCAGCAGAGAAGGCGATGAGAAAACTCGACCTGCAGCTCGGGATTGGATGGAAGAGGAAGAAGAGGTCATCAGCTCGGCCAAGGGGCGTCCAGGCTCTGGTTTATAGGTCCAAGGGAGGGAGGGAAGAGGGCAGGGTCGAGGAGAAACTGCAGCAATGAAGGAGGGCTGATTCATGGCCATTGTGGTGATTGTTCATCTCCTCATGAAGGCAATTGATGGAGTGCGGGTTATGGGTGTG
The DNA here is from genome assembly GCA_007726485.1 of Eragrostis curvula. NCBI lineage: Eukaryota > Viridiplantae > Streptophyta > Magnoliopsida > Poales > Poaceae > Eragrostis > Eragrostis curvula. Next base: position 25,460 of record RWGY01000583.1, read on the forward strand.
AGTGCTGCTTTATTTTTCAGGGACACAATAGTAAAGAGCAGCAAGGATTAAGTGAAAAGACAAAGGCTTGGCAGTGAGCTGTTTGGTATACTGCATGCCTACGAGTGAAGAGAAGAGTTGGGCTACAGACAAGCATGATACGTGAGGACATGCTGCTGCTTCTGGGTTGGTTGGCCTGCGGCAAGTTCAGCAGAGAGAGAGAGAGAGAGAGATGGGAAACAAAATGATTAAGGACAGGATTAGGGACCCATTTAGGAAGGGTATTTTCCGGTTTATAAAATAATAAAAAGACTCAAACAATTTTAAAGAAAACACTAGAAACTGAAGACAAACATTTTTTTAAAGTTTCGAGACAAACTAAAATTTTCTTATTTAAATATTTTCATAATCAAACTATTTTTTTAAATAGACCTTTCAGTTAAAATAAAATAAAATAACTTAGTGCAAACATTTTATAAGACAAAATAAATTCAATTTAAATAAAAATATAAGAAAAACCTTTGAAAATATTACAAATTGGCATGCAAAGTTGAAAAACGGTTCACATCCCAAAATAGGAAATTTTGGGGTGTGACAAACTACCCCCCTTAAATGGAATCTCACCCCGAGATTCAGAAGCTAGAAGTTGGAATTGGTTTTCGGAGATGATTGATTTTTACAAGATTCATAAAGGATCACACTATATGCATCAAAGTAGTTTGATTGTTTTGAATGAAGGAATTATGGTCAAGGTAAGACAGGCTCAAGACAAACTATATTACACACAAGCAACATAACACAAAATAAAATAAAGATTTATCATGTTATCCTAAGCTTCACCCGCAGCTTGCTTCTTGTGGATAAAAGGCTTTCTCTTCTTCCCATGAGAGATCTTCAATGGGTAGACCATCATCCTGGAGTTGATGTAGTCGATGGATGCATGGTGATTCTCTTCATCTTCGCCATCTTGTAGCACCCAAAAGGAAGTCTTGATACGTTCAAACGGGAAAACAAGATAGGATCAATGGGGCTATGGCAAGGTATAAAACAAAAAGGTTTCGTGAGCACACAAAAACAAATAAAACAATTCAAAATATTACATCATGAAAAACAAAGCAAACAACGATACTACGCGTAGAACTAAAAAATATTTTTGGATAGCTTATAAAATAAGGTTCTATGGTAGGCATAGGAAGTAGACTAAATATAACAGCTAAGGCTTGGGCCAACGCACAAACATTTTATTCTAAAATGAACAAAGAAGACAAATAATCAAGGAAGTGTTGAAATAAAAAGGAAAAATATATAAACAAGGAGTTTTATCATTTAGTTTTGAAAATATCATTTAAAAACCGGCCATTTCTATCTAGGCTTGCGTCCTGTGGTCGATATAGCTCTGATACCACTTGTCACACCCGGTTTCAACGACCAAAACCGAATGCATCTGTATGCGTGCCCAGGATCAAGTTTTCACGCATACAGGACAATATATGTGATAAAAGAACAATATCTTTATTACATCGACAACTTTATTACAAGAATGACCAACTGGTCTAAAAGAAAATATTACATTGCAGCGGAAAAATAAATCTAAGCGTTGGCGTCCTTCATCTCCACAGGAAGTCGACCGGAAGACCGCATGCCTAGAACACCGCTTCTCCAGCTTCAAGTACTCCTCGATGTCTTCATTCACTGAGCAACAAACAAAAGGTGGTTTTGAGTCCGCGTGAGTACATAGAGTACTCAGCAAGTGGGGGAAAGTATGACATGTTGGCAAATAACAAGAAAGGCTTATAAGGGTTTATTTGCATAAATGCGGTTGAGTAAAACATTTTATAAAAGCAGATCCTATTTACTAGGTGATATATATCTCCATACGGCCAAGGTTACTCCACCTTGCCAAGATAAAGGGTTCCAACCACCCTGTACGTAACTACAGGTTACTCCACCTGTACCAAATCACAGTTACCCCACTGTGATTGCCCTTCCATAACCACCAGTCCCAACTAATCGTGTGGTCCATGCCGCTCTTGACCGTGAGCACGGCTGTCATGACAGTTTTCACTCTGCAGAGGTTGTACATATTTCCCCACGAGTTGTGATTCCGTCCCCTGTTGCCAGGTGGACTAAAGTCTCCCTTATGCCATGCCGGCCAAGCACATGCACACTTCCTTAGGTGTGCGGCCAGGAGATCACAACAAGGCTTTTCCACAGCTTCCTCCAGCTTGTACGTGCCCACTAAGGTTCCACCGATAGGGGAAGTATACCCTTGACCCCTAGAGGCCCCCCCTTGTGCCAGATGGTTCCTAGGAGTAACTCTTCTGTCCCCACACATCTCGCTCCCGACGATTCCAGCATACCCGCCTTCCTCGCACCGCCGTTTGGCACGCACAGAACTGGTCTCCACAGTGTAATACGCCAGGCCGCGCCCATTCTTGGACTCGTGGCTGTATGGTTTTCATGGGTGGTCGCTCCACGAACCGGTCCTTAGATTTAGGTGGTTAATAACAAACTAAGGGTCTGCCGGTAACCCCTGCACAGTCCCCGAGCTGCCGGTAACCCCAGCACAGCTCCCAAACCACAATCACCCAAATCCCTATCTCCAATCATGTTGCTAAAAGAAATTAGCCTTTAACCCTCATGTGACGGAAGTTCAGTTAATCATGTTAAATCTTTCCCAACCCGACACAGAGCAAGGCTAAGCCATTCTACCCATAAACAGATAAAGGTAAACTAAGGCGACAAGGAATGATATGACAATGTACTAGTAAACCCTATAAATAGGTTTGCATTCATATTGACTCAAGCATGCAGGTTGAAAGCTCACAGGAGGCGTGCTTCCACCAAGCGGATGTGGTTGCAGGCTTGCAGCAGCACTCTGATCACTTGGATATGACGGCAAGGTGGTTGACGTGGTGCAGATCAGTGCGGGGACGGTGACACGAACTGGTGGTCGCTTGGAACAGAGCATAGCCGTGCAGCGGCAGTTTACGCCAACTGCGTTCTTGGAGGCATCGCTGAAATTCTCAGGGTGTACTCTTGATGTAGCGAACAGGAATTGATAGGACATGATATGGTAAGGGAGATGCATCAATAAAGCTTCTGAATTGAGAGGACATAGAAAAGGAATTACCAATACTCGGCGCTGAATACGCCCAGAACAGGAACCAGCGGTTATTGCAAACACAATTCCGGTCGCGTCATGGCATATCTGGATGAGATCTTTGGATATGTTGTACATAACATAAAGCCACATCTCTTGGTAACTTTTCACGGCGTTTGGATGAATAGGTCGACGGGAACGCGAGTGCCAACAGAGGACGCTGCAGCTGTAAGTGAACAGACAGGGATCAGGGGATTGCGAATCTGATTCCTGAGGCATCACAGCTCCTCTGGCTATGATCTTTGGATATATTGTAGGGGATAACAAGGCGCACCGGAAGGTAAAATTTGGAGGCACGCCGATGGCTGGGTCGCCGGGAACGTCGATGCCAACCAGGGACGGCATGGCTGGACGCGAACAGACAGGCAAACCGGATGGCGAATAAGATTCCTGATGCATCGAAGCTCCAATGGCCCTGATATTTGGATATGACATAGACGACAAATAGGAGCATCACCTGGTAAATTTTGGCGTGATTTCGTTGGTCGAATCATCGGGAACGTCCAGGCCAACCAGGAGGCGGCATGGCTGCACGAGGCGGGCAGCAGAGAAGGCGATGAGAAAACTCGACCTGCAGCTCGGGATTGGATGGAAGAGGAAGAAGAGGTCATCAGCTCGGCCAAGGGGCGTCCAGGCTCTGGTTTATAGGTCCAAGGGAGGGAGGGAAGAGGGCAGGGTCGAGGAGAAACTGCAGCAATGAAGGAGGGCTGATTCATGGCCATTGTGGTGATTGTTCATCTCCTCATGAAGGCAATTGATGGAGTGCGGGTTATGGGTGTGAGTGCTGCTTTATTTTTCAGGGACACAATAGTAAAGAGCAGCAAGGATTAAGTGAAAAGACAAAGGCTTGGCAGTGAGCTGTTTGGTATACTGCATGCCTACGAGTGAAGAGAAGAGTTGGGCTACAGACAAGCATGATACGTGAGGACATGCTGCTGCTTCTGGGTTGGTTGGCCTGCGGCAAGTTCAGCAGAGAGAGAGAGAGAGAGAGATGGGAAACAAAATGATTAAGGACAGGATTAGGGACCCATTTAGGAAGGGTATTTTCCGGTTTATAAAATAATAAAAAGACTCAAACAATTTTAAAGAAAACACTAGAAACTGAAGACAAACATTTTTTTAAAGTTTCGAGACAAACTAAAATTTTCTTATTTAAATATTTTCATAATCAAACTATTTTTTTAAATAGACCTTTCAGTTAAAATAAAATAAAATAACTTAGTGCAAACATTTTATAAGACAAAATAAATTCAATTTAAATAAAAATATAAGAAAAACCTTTGAAAATATTACAAATTGGCATGCAAAGTTGAAAAACGGTTCACATCCCAAAATAGGAAATTTTGGGGGGTGTGACAAACTACCCCCCTTAAATGGAATCTCACCCCGAGATTCAGAAGCTAGAAGTTGGAATTGGTTTTCGGAGATGATTGATTTTTACAAGATTCATAAAGGATCACACTATATGCATCAAAGTAGTTTGATTGTTTTGAATGAAGGAATTATGGTCAAGGTAAGACAGGCTCAAGACAAACTATATTACACACAAGCAACATAACACAAAATAAAATAAAGATTTATCATGTTATCCTAAGCTTCACCCGCAGCTTGCTTCTTGTGGATAAAAGGCTTTCTCTTCTTCCCATGAGAGATCTTCAATGGGTAGACCATCATCCTGGAGTTGATGTAGTCGATGGATGCATGGTGATTCTCTTCATCTTCGCCATCTTGTAGCACCCAAAAGGAAGTCTTGATACGTTCAAACGGGAAAACAAGATAGGATCAATGGGGCTATGGCAAGGTATAAAACAAAAAGGTTTCGTGAGCACACAAAAACAAATAAAACAATTCAAAATATTACATCATGAAAAACAAAGCAAACAACGATACTACGCGTAGAACTAAAAAATATTTTTGGATAGCTTATAAAATAAGGTTCTATGGTAGGCATAGGAAGTAGACTAAATATAACAGCTAAGGCTTGGGCCAACGCACAAACATTTTATTCTAAAATGAACAAAGAAGACAAATAATCAAGGAAGTGTTGAAATAAAAAGGAAAAATATATAAACAAGGAGTTTTATCATTTAGTTTTGAAAATATCATTTAAAAACCGGCCATTTCTATCTAGGCTTGCGTCCTGTGGTCGATATAGCTCTGATACCACTTGTCACACCCGGTTTCAACGACCAAAACCGAATGCATCTGTATGCGTGCCCAGGATCAAGTTTTCACGCATACAGGACAATATATGTGATAAAAGAACAATATCTTTATTACATCGACAACTTTATTACAAGAATGACCAACTGGTCTAAAAGAAAATATTACATTGCAGCGGAAAAATAAATCTAAGCGTTGGCGTCCTTCATCTCCACAGGAAGTCGACCGGAAGACCGCATGCCTAGAACACCGCTTCTCCAGCTTCAAGTACTCCTCGATGTCTTCATTCACTGAGCAACAAACAAAAGGTGGTTTTGAGTCCGCGTGAGTACATAGAGTACTCAGCAAGTGGGGGAAAGTATGACATGTTGGCAAATAACAAGAAAGGCTTATAAGGGTTTATTTGCATAAATGCGGTTGAGTAAAACATTTTATAAAAGCAGATCCTATTTACTAGGTGATATATATCTCCATACGGCCAAGGTTACTCCACCTTGCCAAGATAAAGGGTTCCAACCACCCTGTACGTAACTACAGGTTACTCCACCTGTACCAAATCACAGTTACCCCACTGTGATTGCCCTTCCATAACCACCAGTCCCAACTAATCGTGTGGTCCATGCCGCTCTTGACCGTGAGCACGGCTGTCATGACAGTTTTCACTCTGCAGAGGTTGTACATATTTCCCCACGAGTTGTGATTCCGTCCCCTGTTGCCAGGTGGACTAAAGTCTCCCTTATGCCATGCCGGCCAAGCACATGCACACTTCCTTAGGTGTGCGGCCAGGAGATCACAACAAGGCTTTTCCACAGCTTCCTCCAGCTTGTACGTGCCCACTAAGGTTCCACCGATAGGGGAAGTATACCCTTGACCCCTAGAGGCCCCCCCTTGTGCCAGATGGTTCCTAGGAGTAACTCTTCTGTCCCCACACATCTCGCTCCCGACGATTCCAGCATACCCGCCTTCCTCGCACCGCCGTTTGGCACGCACAGAACTGGTCTCCACAGTGTAATACGCCAGGCCGCGCCCATTCTTGGACTCGTGGCTGTATGGTTTTCATGGGTGGTCGCTCCACGAACCGGTCCTTAGATTTAGGTGATTAATAACAAACTAAGGGTCTGCCGGTAACCCCTGCACAGTCCCCGAGCTGCCGGTAACCCCAGCACAGCTCCCAAACCACAATCACCCAAATCCCTATCTCCAATCATGTTGCTAAAAGAAATTAGCCTTTAACCCTCATGTGACGGAAGTTCAGTTAATCATGTTAAATCTTTCCCAACCCGACACAGAGCAAGGCTAAGCCATTCTACCCATAAACAGATAAAGGTAAACTAAGGCGACAAGGAATGATATGACAATGTACTAGTAAACCCTATAAATAGGTTTGCATTCATATTGACTCAAGCATGCAGGTTGAAAGCTCACAGGAGGCGTGCTTCCACCAAGCGGATGTGGTTGCAGGCTTGCAGCAGCACTCTGATCACTTGGATATGACGGCAAGGTGGTTGACGTGGTGCAGATCAGTGCGGGGACGGTGACACGAACTGGTGGTCGCTTGGAACAGAGCATAGCCGTGCAGCGGCAGTTTACGCCAACTGCGTTCTTGGAGGCATCGCTGAAATTCTCAGGGTGTACTCTTGATGTAGCGAACAGGAATTGATAGGACATGATATGGTAAGGGAGATGCATCAATAAAGCTTCTGAATTGAGAGGACATAGAAAAGGAATTACCAATACTCGGCGCTGAATACGCCCAGAACAGGAACCAGCGGTTATTGCAAACACAATTCCGGTCGCGTCATGGCATATCTGGATGAGATCTTTGGATATGTTGTACATAACATAAAGCCACATCTCTTGGTAACTTTTCACGGCGTTTGGATGAATAGGTCGACGGGAACGCGAGTGCCAACAGAGGACGCTGCAGCTGTAAGTGAACAGACAGGGATCAGGGGATTGCGAATCTGATTCCTGAGGCATCACAGCTCCTCTGGCTATGATCTTTGGATATATTGTAGGGGATAACAAGGCGCACCGGAAGGTAAAATTTGGAGGCACGCCGATGGCTGGGTCGCCGGGAACGTCGATGCCAACCAGGGACGGCATGGCTGGACGCGAACAGACAGGCAAACCGGATGGCGAATAAGATTCCTGATGCATCGAAGCTCCAATGGCCCTGATATTTGGATATGACATAGACGACAAATAGGAGCATCACCTGGTAAATTTTGGCGTGATTTCGTTGGTCGAATCATCGGGAACGTCCAGGCCAACCAGGAGGCGGCATGGCTGCACGAGGCGGGCAGCAGAGAAGGCGATGAGAAAACTCGACCTGCAGCTCGGGATTGGATGGAAGAGGAAGAAGAGGTCATCAGCTCGGCCAAGGGGCGTCCAGGCTCTGGTTTATAGGTCCAAGGGAGGGAGGGAAGAGGGCAGGGTCGAGGAGAAACTGCAGCAATGAAGGAGGGCTGATTCATGGCCATTGTGGTGATTGTTCATCTCCTCATGAAGGCAATTGATGGAGTGCGGGTTATGGGTGTGAGTGCTGCTTTATTTTTCAGGGACACAATAGTAAAGAGCAGCAAGGATTAAGTGAAAAGACAAAGGCTTGGCAGTGAGCTGTTTGGTATACTGCATGCCTACGAGTGAAGAGAAGAGTTGGGCTACAGACAAGCATGATACGTGAGGACATGCTGCTGCTTCTGGGTTGGTTGGCCTGCGGCAAGTTCAGCAGAGAGAGAGAGAGAGAGAGATGGGAAACAAAATGATTAAGGACAGGATTAGGGACCCATTTAGGAAGGGTATTTTCCGGTTTATAAAATAATAAAAAGACTCAAACAATTTTAAAGAAAACACTAGAAACTGAAGACAAACATTTTTTTAAAGTTTCGAGACAAACTAAAATTTTCTTATTTAAATATTTTCATAATCAAACTATTTTTTTAAATAGACCTTTCAGTTAAAATAAAATAAAATAACTTAGTGCAAACATTTTATAAGACAAAATAAATTCAATTTAAATAAAAATATAAGAAAAACCTTTGAAAATATTACAAATTGGCATGCAAAGTTGAAAAACGGTTCACATCCCAAAATAGGAAATTTTGGGGTGTGACAAACTACCCCCCTTAAATGGAATCTCACCCCGAGATTCAGAAGCTAGAAGTTGGAATTGGTTTTCGGAGATGATTGATTTTTACAAGATTCATAAAGGATCACACTATATGCATCAAAGTAGTTTGATTGTTTTGAATGAAGGAATTATGGTCAAGGTAAGACAGGCTCAAGACAAACTATATTACACACAAGCAACATAACACAAAATAAAATAAAGATTTATCATGTTATCCTAAGCTTCACCCGCAGCTTGCTTCTTGTGGATAAAAGGCTTTCTCTTCTTCCCATGAGAGATCTTCAATGGGTAGACCATCATCCTGGAGTTGATGTAGTCGATGGATGCATGGTGATTCTCTTCATCTTCGCCATCTTGTAGCACCCAAAAGGAAGTCTTGATACGTTCAAACGGGAAAACAAGATAGGATCAATGGGGCTATGGCAAGGTATAAAACAAAAAGGTTTCGTGAGCACACAAAAACAAATAAAACAATTCAAAATATTACATCATGAAAAACAAAGCAAACAACGATACTACGCGTAGAACTAAAAAATATTTTTGGATAGCTTATAAAATAAGGTTCTATGGTAGGCATAGGAAGTAGACTAAATATAACAGCTAAGGCTTGGGCCAACGCACAAACATTTTATTCTCAAATGAACAAAGAAGACAAATAATCAAGGAAGTGTTGAAATAAAAAGGAAAAATATATAAACAAGGAGTTTTATCATTTAGTTTTGAAAATATCATTTAAAAACCGGCCATTTCTATCTAGGCTTGCGTCCTGTGGTCGATATAGCTCTGATACCACTTGTCACACCCGGTTTCAACGACCAAAACCGAATGCATCTGTATGCGTGCCCAGGATCAAGTTTTCACGCATACAGGACAATATATGTGATAAAAGAACAATATCTTTATTACATCGACAACTTTATTACAAGAATGACCAACTGGTCTAAAAGAAAATATTACATTGCAGCGGAAAAATAAATCTAAGCGTTGGCGTCCTTCATCTCCACAGGAAGTCGACCGGAAGACCGCATGCCTAGAACACCGCTTCTCCAGCTTCAAGTACTCCTCGATGTCTTCATTCACTGAGCAACAAACAAAAGGTGGTTTTGAGTCCGCGTGAGTACATAGAGTACTCAGCAAGTGGGGGAAAGTATGACATGTTGGCAAATAACAAGAAAGGCTTATAAGGGTTTATTTGCATAAATGCGGTTGAGTAAAACATTTTATAAAAGCAGATCCTATTTACTAGGTGATATATATCTCCATACGGCCAAGGTTACTCCACCTTGCCAAGATAAAGGGTTCCAACCACCCTGTACGTAACTACAGGTTACTCCACCTGTACCAAATCACAGTTACCCCACTGTGATTGCCCTTCCATAACCACCAGTCCCAACTAATCGTGTGGTCCATGCCGCTCTTGACCGTGAGCACGGCTGTCATGACAGTTTTCACTCTGCAGAGGTTGTACATATTTCCCCACGAGTTGTGATTCCGTCCCCTGTTGCCAGGTGGACTAAAGTCTCCCTTATGCCATGCCGGCCAAGCACATGCACACTTCCTTAGGTGTGCGGCCAGGAGATCACAACAAGGCTTTTCCACAGCTTCCTCCAGCTTGTACGTGCCCACTAAGGTTCCACCGATAGGGGAAGTATACCCTTGACCCCTAGAGGCCCCCCCTTGTGCCAGATGGTTCCTAGGAGTAACTCTTCTGTCCCCACACATCTCGCTCCCAACGATTCCAGCATACCCGCCTTCCTCGCACCGCCGTTTGGCACGCACAGAACTGGTCTCCACAGTGTAATACGCCAGGCCGCGCCCATTCTTGGACTCGTGGCTGTATGGTTTTCATGGGTGGTCGCTCCACGAACCGGTCCTTAGATTTAGGTGATTAATAACAAACTAAGGGTCTGCCGGTAACCCCTGCACAGTCCCCGAGCTGCCGGTAACCCCAGCACAGCTCCCAAACCACAATCACCCAAATCCCTATCTCCAATCATGTTGCTAAAAGAAATTAGCCTTTAACCCTCATGTGACGGAAGTTCAGTTAATCATGTTAAATCTTTCCCAACCCGACACAGAGCAAGGCTAAGCCATTCTACCCATAAACAGATAAAGGTAAACTAAGGCGACAAGGAATGATATGACAATGTACTAGTAAACCCTATAAATAGGTTTGCATTCATATTGACTCAAGCATGCAGGTTGAAAGCTCACAGGAGGCGTGCTTCCACCAAGCGGATGTGGTTGCAGGCTTGCAGCAGCACTCTGATTACTTGGATATGACGGCAAGGTGGTTGACGTGGTGCAGATCAGTGCGGGGACGGTGACACGAACTGGTGGTCGCTTGGAACAGAGCATAGCCGTGCAGCGGCAGTTTACGCCAACTGCGTTCTTGGAGGCATCGCTGAAATTCTCAGGGTGTACTCTTGATGTAGCGAACAGGAATTGATAGGACATGATATGGTAAGGGAGATGCATCAATAAAGCTTCTGAATTGAGAGGACATAGAAAAGGAATTACCAATACTCGGCGCTGAATACGCCCAGAACAGGAACCAGCGGTTATTGCAAACACAATTCCGGTCGCGTCATGGCATATCTGGATGAGATCTTTGGATATGTTGTACATAACATAAAGCCACATCTCTTGGTAACTTTTCACGGCGTTTGGATGAATAGGTCGACGGGAACGCGAGTGCCAACAGAGGACGCTGCAGCTGTAAGTGAACAGACAGGGATCAGGGGATTGCGAATCTGATTCCTGAGGCATCACAGCTCCTCTGGCTATGATCTTTGGATATATTGTAGGGGATAACAAGGCGCACCGGAAGGTAAAATTTGGAGGCACGCCGATGGCTGGGTCGCCGGGAACGTCGATGCCAACCAGGGACGGCATGGCTGGACGCGAACAGACAGGCAAACCGGATGGCGAATAAGATTCCTGATGCATCGAAGCTCCAATGGCCCTGATATTTGGATATGACATAGACGACAAATAGGAGCATCACCTGGTAAATTTTGGCGTGATTTCGTTGGTTGAATCATCGGGAACGTCCAGGCCAACCAGGAGGCGGCATGGCTGCACGAGGCGGGCAGCAGAGAAGGCGATGAGAAAACTCGACCTGCAGCTCGGGATTGGATGGAAGAGGAAGAAGAGGTCATCAGCTCGGCCAAGGGGCGTCCAGGCTCTGGTTTATAGGTCCAAGAGAGGGAGGGAAGAGGGCAGGGTCGAGGAGAAACTGCAGCAATGAAGGAGGGCTGATTCATGGCCATTGTGGTGATTGTTCATCTCCTCATGAAGGCAATTGATGGAGTGCGGGTTATGGGTGTGAGTGCTGCTTTATTTTTCAGGGACACAATAGTAAAGAGCAGCAAGGATTAAGTGAAAAGACAAAGGCTTGGCAGTGAGCTGTTTGGTATACTGCATGCCTACGAGTGAAGAGAAGAGTTGGGCTACAGACAAGCATGATACGTGAGGACATGCTGCTGCTTCTGGGTTGGTTGGCCTGCGGCAAGTTCAGCAGAGAGAGAGAGAGAGAGAGATGGGAAACAAAATGATTAAGGACAGGATTAGGGACCCATTTAGGAAGGGTATTTTCCGGTTTATAAAATAATAAAAAGACTCAAACAATTTTAAAGAAAACACTAGAAACTGAAGACAAACATTTTTTTAAAGTTTCGAGACAAACTAAAATTTTCTTATTTAAATATTTTCATAATCAAACTATTTTTTTTAAATAGACCTTTCAGTTAAAATAAAATAAAATAACTTAGTGCAAACATTTTATAAGACAAAATAAATTCAATTTAAATAAAAATATAAGAAAAACCTTTGAAAATATTACAAATTGGCATGCAAAGTTGAAAAACGGTTCACATCCCAAAATAGGAAATTTTGGGGTGTGACAAACTACCCCCCTTAAATGGAATCTCACCCCGAGATTCAGAAGCTAGGAGTTGGAATTGGTTTTCGGAGATGATTGATTTTTACAAGATTCATAAAGGATCACACTATATGCATCAAAGTAGTTTGATTGTTTTGAATGAAGGAATTATGGTCAAGGTAAGACAGGCTCAAGACAAACTATATTACACACAAGCAACATAACACAAAATAAAATAAAGATTTATCATGTTATCCTAAGCTTCACCCGCAGCTTGCTTCTTGTGGATAAAAGGCTTTCTCTTCTTCCCATGAGAGATCTTCAATGGGTAGACCATCATCCTGGAGTTGATGTAGTCGATGGATGCATGGTGATTCTCTTCATCTTCGCCATCTTGTAGCACCCAAAAGGAAGTCTTGATACGTTCAAACGGGAAAACAAGATAGGATCATTGGGGCTATGGCAAGGTATAAAACAAAAAGGTTTCGTGAGCACACAAAAACAAATAAAACAATTCAAAACATTACATCATGAAAAACAAAGCAAACAACGATACTACGCGTAGAACTAAAAAATATTTTTGGATAGCTTATAAAATAAGGTTCTATGGTAGGCATAGGAAGTAGACTAAATATAACAGCTAAGGCTTGGGCCAACGCACAAACATTTTATTCTAAAATGAACAAAGAAGACAAATAATCAAGGAAGTGTTGAAATAAAAAGGAAAAATATATAAACAAGGAGTTTTATCATTTAGTTTTGAAAATATCATTTAAAAACCGGCCATTTCTATCTAGGCTTGCGTCCTGCGGTCGATATAGCTCTGATACCACTTGTCACACCCGGTTTCAACGACCAAAACCGAATGCATCTGTATGCGTGCCCAGGATCAAGTTTTCACGCATACAGGACAATATATGTGATAAAAGAACAATATCTTTATTACATCGATAACTTTATTACAAGAATGACCAACTGGTCTAAAAGAAAATATTACATTGCAGCAGAAAAATAAATCTAAGCGTTGGCGTCCTTCATCTCCACAGGAAGTCGACCGGAAGACCGCATGCCTAGAACACCGCTTCTCCAGCTTCAAGTACTCCTCGATGTCTTCATTCACTGAGCAACAAACAAAAGGTGGTTTTGGGTCCGCGTGAGTACATAGAGTACTCAGCAAGTGGGGGAAAGTATGACATGTTGGCAAATAACAAGAAAGGCTTATAAGGGTTTATTTGCATAAATGCGGTTGAGTAAAATATTTTATAAAAGCAGATCCTATTTACTAGGTGAGATATATCTCCATACGGCCAAGGTTACTCCACCTTGCGAAGATAAAGGGTTCCAACCACCCTGTACGTAACTACAGGTTACTCCACCTGTACCAAATCACAGTTACCCCACTGTGATTGCCCTTCCATAACCACCAGTCCTAACTAATCGTGTGAGGGTCCATGCCGCTCTTGACCGTGAGCACGGCTGTCATGACAGTTTTCACTCTGCAGAGGTTGTACATATTTCCCCACGAGTTGTGATTCCGTCCCCTGTTGTCAGGTGGACTAAAGTCTCCCTTATGCCATGCCGGCCAAGAACATGCACACTTCCTTAGATGTGCGGTCAGGAGATCACAACAAGGCTTTTCCACAGCTTCCTCCATCTTGTACGTGCCCACTAAGGTTCCACCGATAGGGGAAGTATACCCTTGACCCCTAGAGGCCCCCTCTTGTGCCAGATGGTTCCGAGGAGTAACTCTCCTGTCCCCACACATCTCGCTCCCGACGATTCCAGCATACCCGCCTTCCTCGCACTGCCGTTTGGCACGCATAGAACTGGTCTCCACAGTGTAATACGCCAGGCCGCGCCCATTCTTGGACTCGTGGCTGTATGGTTTTCATGGGTGGTCGCTCCACGAACCGGTCCTTAGATTTAGGTGATTAATAACAAACCAAGGGTCTGCCGGTAACCCCTGCACAGTCCCCGAGCTGCCGGTAACCCCAGCACAGCTCCCAAACCACAATCACCCAAATCCCTATCTCCAATCATGTTGCTAAAAGAAATTAGCCTTTAACCCTCATGTGACAGAAGTTCAGTTAATCATGTTAAATCTTTCCCAACCCGACACAGAGCAAGGCTAAGCCATTCTACCCATAAACAGATAAAGGTAAACTAAGGCGACAAGGAATGATATGACAATGTACTAGTAAACCCTATAAATAGGTTCGCATTCATATTGACTCAAGCATGCAGGTTTGCAAACAAAACATTTGTAAACTTGGATACAAAATGGTCAAGGACACTTGCCTTTTGAGATATTGCTGCTCAGTGATCTCGTTTCTTTCTCTTCATGATGTTTGCACAATTCCCGAGCATTTGTTCCTATTCACGCAAGCAAGCAAACAAACAAACAATAAAACACAACGCATGGCTTAAAACCAGAGTAAAGGTTATACAAGGACTACGGTTGTATAGGTTAGGTTGTGATGAGAATTTTGGCAAAAGAATCACTTAATTCGGTATTATAGATGAAAAGATATGATTAAACAAAGGTTGAGAATTAAACTTAGATCAAAACTGAATTCCAGGGGCTTATGTGCATGATATAGAGGCTGCAAGAATTGCGAGTTTGATTAACTAAAAGGACATGGGCAATAACAGGACCAATGAATTTTTGTTTGTGGAGTTTCCTGAACATGTGATCTGTATCGAGCGGATTGAAAAGGGATAGAACAGAGCTACAGTATATAACATGCTATCGTGTTGCATTTTAAGACAACAAGATAAAATGGAATAAGAGCTAGAATGATAAAGAGGAGCAAGTTCTGTGAGAACTTTACCGAGACAGGGATGCAGCTCGTGGGTGTGTCCCTGATGGTTGGTTCGAGAGATGAGCACAATTCAAACTCTGTTCTGCAGGAAACAAGGTGGATGCACTCCGAGGCGATGCTGAACAGCGGGTCGGCGGCGAGGTAGTGGTAGGTTCAAAGCTCACAGGAGGCGTGCTTCCACCAAGCGGATGTGGTTGCAGGCTTGCAGCAGCACTCTGATCACTTGGATATGACGGCAAGGTGGTTGACGTGGTGCAGATCAGAGCAGGGACGGTGACACGAACTGGTGGTCGCTTGGAACAGAGCATAGCCGTGCAGCAGCAGTTTACGCCAACTGCGTTCTTGGAGGCATCGCTGAAATTCTCAGGGTGTACTCTTGATGTAGCGAACAGGAATTGATAGGACGTGATATGGTAAGGGAGGTGCATCAATAAAGTTTCTGAATTGAGAGGACATAGAAAAGGAATTACCAATACTCGGCGCTGAATACGCCCAGAACAGGAACCAGCGGTTATTGCAAACACAATTCCGGTCGCGTCATGGCATATCTGGATGAGATCTTTGGATATGTTGTACATAACATAAAGCCACATCTCTTGGTAACTTTTCACTGCGTTTGGATGAATAGGTCGACGGGAACGCGAGTGCCAACAGAGGACGCTGCAGCTGTAAGTGAACAGACAGGGATCAGGGGATTGCGAATCTGATTCCTGAGGCATCACAGCTCCTCTGGATATGATATTTGGATATATTGTAGGGGATAACAAGGCGCACCGGAAGGTAAAATTTGGAGGCACGCCGATGGCTGGGTCGCCGGGAACGTCGATGCCAACCAGGGACACCATGGCTGGACGCGAACAGACAGGCAAACCGGATGGCGAATAAGATTCCTGATGCAGCGAAGCTCCAATGGCCCTGATATTTGGATATGACATAGAGGACAAATAGGAGCATCACCTGGTAAATTTTGGCGTGATTTCGTTGGTTGAATCATCGGGAACGTCCAGGCCAACCAGGAGGCGGCATGGCTGCACGAGGCGGGCAGCAGAGAAGGCGATGAGAAAACTCGACCTGCAGCTCGGGATTGGATGGAAGAGGAAGAAGAGGTCATCAGCTCGGCCAAGGGGCGTCCAGGCTCTGGTTTATAGGTCCAAGGGAGGGAGGGAAGAGGGCAGGGTCGAGGAGAAACTGCAGCAATGAAGGAGGGCTGATTCATGGCCATTGTGGTGATTGTTCATCTCCTCATGAAGGCAATTGATGGAGTGCGGGTTATGGGTGTGAGTGCTGCTTTATTTTCCACGGACACAATAGTAAAGAGCAGCAAGGATTAAGTGAAAAGACAAAGGCTTGGCAGTGAGCTGTTTGGTATACTGCATGCCTACGAGTGAAGAGAAGAGTTGGGCTACAGACAAGCATGATACGTGAGGACATGCTGCTGCTTCTGGGTTGGTTGGCCTGCGGCAAGTTGGGCTGTTTGGGTTGCCTCCTGAAGTCGGTCCGTAGGTCGGTGGCTTCGTGGGGGCGGCAGAACTGGAGTAAGGGCCAAGTTGAGGCCCAAACAGCCCATCAGACAATATGTCGGTGGAATTCTGCTGAACGGGCTTTGGTTTGTGACGTCTCAGCCCATTTACAGCCTGCTGGAGGAAGGCCGAGTCCTTTGGCCGCCAAGGGGGGCCGGCCGGCCTGACATTTCTTCGTGTCAGGGCCAGTTTCCTCCATTATTCACTCCTGGATCCAAAATTCACCAAAACTCGTGGAAGTATGTTAATTCCTAACTACTATGCACAGAATCTTGGTGGTTAGCTTTTTATTTACCGATATGTTGACGGTAAATTCATGATTTTTGCACCGTCAACACACTCCCCAAGCATAACTTTGCTAGTCCTCGAGCAAACAACTCAGGGTACCGGCGGATCAGAAGTTACAAAGATAGCGCCCCAAGGGTAATAAAGATGCAACCACGTACTCTTAAATGGTGGTAAGTATACAAGAGTACGGAATTTTCACTAGTGTTGCACATGTGTGAGGCGTGTATGCTTCACCTTGTCACATAGTATTGGAAACTAGAACAGCACTTTTGGACAAAAGGATTCTAGCAGGTTCAAGTCCAGAGTTTTTATGTGCTGCAAGACAAGGTAAAAATTTCTCCTTTGTTTTGGTTCACACTTCCCTTCCCTCTAGTGAGTCTATTCCTACAAGCTTCACTCCAATCCTACCTTCTACCAAATGAGGCTTGTTTGTGGAGCTTGGTATGGATATGCACATTTGTCATGCATATGTTGTAAAGCTAAAGAATAAATCTTAAGAGACATAGCAACTCTTTGTATCTCGGTCATATGGAAAATGGTGATGGAGGGGAAGAAGATGAACACACACTGATGGAGATGGTTTTGCAAACTTTTGGTCTTCTTTTATGCTCATGCTCAAGATGTTTATGATAAGAATCTTAGTGCATGTTTGCAAATCATGGAGTCTCTCTTTTTTTTTTTTTAGACTCCATGATGCATTAGCACTAGCGATGACAGGTTCATGAGCATTTTCGAAATATTCTTGAGCTTTTTTGATATAGACCCAAAAGATTTTGCAAATGAAGTGATGATGGATGTATGGAGATGTTTGATGATTTCAAACATTCCTTTTTGGTCGAAAGAAAACAAAAACTCACGCGAAGGAATAATGACCGAGATTTAGAGTGCTTACTCTCAAAAGCATTTAAACCTTAACAAAACTCAACGCATGAACAAATGGCTATGAGTGAGGATGTCTATATCTGTATGATATGGCTTTGGTAGGTAAATAAGTCCTCACAAGGGAAGTGTTTACAAAACGAAAGGGTTTTTAGGTACTTGCAGCAATTAGAATGAAAAACATCTCTGAACTTTTACCATGCTAAGAACTGCAAAAATCCTAATCATGCCATATCATAGTTTACAATGCTTAGACTTGGTGTGATGTATGCAACCCACAAAATGTAGCAACACAAGTGATGTGACTATGCTCAAGTATAAATAACACATATGTCAGAAGTAGAGGTTGCATCAATGCGACACAAGGGGAGCTATCATGTAACTACTTATCATTTCCTTTAAGTGTAGCAATCACCAAGATTCTAGCATTTTTATTCAAATAGGGAGTATTTTATTGATCGATAGAAATACTTACCTGGCGGTCCTCCCCAAACTTGAGTCTTTGCGAGACTTAAGCTTGTATTGAATCGCCGACTTACCTGCAGGTCCTCCCCAAGCTTGAGCCTTTGTAAGGCTTAAGCTTGAATAGGCCGCCTCCTCCATCCTTCTTGTACCTGCAAAAAGGATGAGGTTGATACAAGTGGCTAACCCCTAATGGACATCGTCCGGAACCTAACTATTTTTGGTATTTTTATATTTTGTAAATTTTTATTTTGTTTTCTAAATTTAATGAAAAAAATGCAAGTGCCAGGCCTGGCTAAAGGATAACGATTGGGATGGCCTCCCCAATCGGAGGGCTCTCATTTTTTTTTACGTCTTTGACCTAGATGTTCTCCTTCTTTTCAGCTCGATTGGACCTCGCTCGCCGGAGAATCAGGCGGTGTAGAGGTTCCTTCTTTCTTCCGCCACACTTTGGTTGTATTTTTAGTGCTTGTGGCGGCGACCATTGTTGTGGGCGCCAATGTTGTACTCTCCTCTGTGGGTACCTTTGCTGCCCGTTTGTTCTTGGAGCGCCTAGCTCTCCTCCTCCTTAGCGACTTTGTCTCGCCGGTTGTATCTTGAAGTGCTGAGGGTGCTTGTGGCGTCTTGGGCTGCGCGGGTACTTTCTTCGGACTTCTCCAGTAATTGGCTGGCCGTCTTTCCATTTCTCTTGCCAGGTAGTTCCTCATGTGTGTGATGAGCTTGTCTGGCTGCGGCATGGGTGGAGTGACCTCAATCTTCTCCACTTCTCTCGGGTTCTTTCTATAGAAGACCCTCACTTGGTTGCACTATTCAACTTTAGGCCTGAAATTGAATGTTTCTTCTTCGCCATTGTAGTCCAAGTGGATCTCCCCTGTCCCCATGTTGATGTTGGCGTTGGTGGCGCTCAAGAATGGCCTCCCAAAGATGAGAGGGATCTTGTCGTCTATCTCCATGTCCAGCACAACAAAATCAACGGGAACAAAGAGATCCTTGATTTGAACCAGGACGTTCTTGGCTATCCCCTCAGGAATGCGTATTGATCGGTCGGCCATCAGTATGCGCATCTTCGTCGGAGATAATGGGTGGTTTAACCAATCATATATCGCCTTTGGCATGATGCTCACACTTGCTCCCACATCACACAGCGCTCGAGAGAAGCATCGCTCGTTGACCAAGCACGGAATGCTCGGACATCCAGGATCCTTCTACATTGCGTCCTCAGGGTACGGAGAATCCTCATATCTTTCTTCACACCTGATAGTTATTGCATTTACAGTTTCCTTGGGGTTGACTTCAGGTTGCCCCGGAAGTCTACCCATAACAGGAGGCTGCACAGCTGAAGCAATTTGTGCAATATTTGTTTCTAGCATTTTATTATGGCTTAGCTGGTTTTGCAGTGCAGCGCTGAACAACTCTAGCTTAGCATCTATGCTTTCCAAGGCCTTATCAGTAGAAATAAATTTCTTACTAATGCCATCATTGATCTTGACTTGGCCAAGCACTAGATCCTTGATAGAGGGCTTAAAGCGAGAGAAATTACCGTTACCATTACCATTACCTCCCTGATTTCTGTTGAAGGAGAGGTCAGGCTTGGAGTTCTAGCCGTAGTTGTTCTGGGGGCAGAATCCATTGCCATTGTTGAGGAAGTTGCATTCCTCCATGGCGTTGGGGCAATGAATTCCCAGGTGCCCCGTGTTGCCACACTCTTCACACGTCATGCGGGAATCCTGTGGGGTCTTCATCTTCTCAAGGACTTGATCAAGCTTGAGAGCAAGCATGTCCAATGCCTCCACTTGATGTATTCCACGTCCCCTGCTTGGGAACGTTTGACGTTCGTCGTGGCTTTGATTGGCCACCACCTTCTCAATCAACTTCTTAGCGTTTGTCACGCTAAGCGAGAAGAAAGAGCCGCCCGAAGCGGCGTCGAGGTGCTCCCTTGCGGTAGGCTTCAGTCCATGGTAGAAGCTCTGGATGAGGAGCCACGGGTCCATGCCATGATGTGGGCATGCGAGCACGTAGTCTTGCATCCTTGTCCATGCTTCGGAGATGGACTCATCTGCGAGCTGTTGAAAGCCCGTAATCTTGTTGCGCAGGGCAGTTGTCTTGCCCGGCAGGAAGAACTTAGCGAGGAAGGCATTTGAGCATGCCTCCCAGGTGTTGAGAGCCTCAATGTTCGCGTAGAACCATTGCAAGGCCTTCCCCAACAGTGAGAATGGAAAGAGCTGCAAGCGAATCTCTTCTTGAGATTGATCGTTGCGTGCAAACGTGTTGCACGTCATCAAGAACCGCTGGAGGTGAGAGTTTGCGTCCTCCGAAGGTTTGCCACAGAAAGGACTGGCCAAGATCATGTTGAGCAGGGCCGGCTTAAGCTCGTAGTCCTTGTTGTTGATGCGTGGGAGGTGTCCCATGCGGATGTTCTCCATGTTTGGTGCAGAGAACTCATGGATCGACTTCTCGACCGGCTCACCCATGTTGTTGTTGGTTGAGGTTGAGGCGGGTAGGTCGATGACCGGTGGAGTGGATCCTTCGACAGCCAGAGCTTTGGACGTCGTACGTGCGGAAGGAGGGGTGAGTCTTGCTCTCGCCCTCCTCAAGAACTGCTCTGGGTCGGAGTGGAAGTTTTCTGGTAGGTCGAAACCAGTCATGCACGGTCCTGTTTAAAAGTCCACAACAAGAAAACAGGACAAGGGTAAGCCCGCAGAAGTAAGTAAAGTTACTTTCACAATAGTATACAATATTATATTTCAAAATCCTAGCTGCTACTTGTTGACGGCCCTTAAGTACCACTTTTGACCGTCAATTACCTGCATAAAAGAAATAAAATGAACACCAAACATAGTGGTAGGAGTTTATTACTAACGATTTCCACGAGTGTTGGTGAATTTGTGAGTGCAGGTACATTTCATATCAAAAGGAGGGAATTCACATCAAGAAGGCCACAACACATCACTCCGAGAAAATCAGCACAGGCAGCCCAACAAGATATGGATCAAAAGTCATACAAAACTCAACCAACTTGGGCCAATGCACGAAGATCATTGAACAAGACATCAAGGAGGACCCCTCGGCCAAAACCCAAGGCCAAATGGGCCAAGGGGGGGTCGGCCGACCTGCTATAGTGAGGTCGGCCGACCTGCTACAGTGGCCAATCTGGCCCATCTTTCTCTGGCTGGTCGCCACCGCCTTCCTGATGTCGGTTCTGCCTGCATTTAATGCGTTGAGGCGGTGCATTGAGGCGGTGGAGGCCCCCAAACCGACCTACTCAAGACTATAAATAGAGGGGTACCCCCTCCCCTCAAGAACACAGAAGAAGGAGAGCCTCATTCCACTCCCAAGTGCCTAGAGCCATTTGTACACTAATAGAGTAGGGGGAGAGTAGGGTAGGAGAGAAGGGTAGTTCTCCCTTTGTGAGGACTTGGCCCAAATCTTGTATCTTGGAGGATACTTATTTATAGTGAAGTGTTCTTCGTTCGTTCATCGTTCGTTCTTCGTTCATCGTTCGTTCGTCGTTCGTTCATCGTTCGTTCGTCGTTTATCTTCATTACAAGTAAGTACTCTCGATCTCCATTTGGATTGTATGTTTCTATTCTAGTATAAGTTCTTCCTTTACTTGCTTGCATGATCATCGTTCTATTCAAGTAAGCATTTAGAGGCAGAATTTATCTTTAGTCTTGTGAACTAGAATAGGTCTGGCAGGGAGGACTTGATTGCCTTGCTGTCACGTGACCTTGGGACTGGCATAGGGACTTAATAGCCCTGGTGTCACATGTCCTAGGAGAGGGTCGCCAGTAGGTGGTGACAGCCCTGCTGTGCTTAGTCCATTCTGTTCTAGGGAATTGACTTCTTGGAATCGGTCTGGCAGCGAGGACTTAATTGCCTTGTTGTCACGTGACCCTAGGACTGGCCTAGGGACTTAATAGCCCTAGTGTCACGTGTCCTAGTAGGGGAGTTTGCTGGTAGGTGGTGACAGCCTTGCGGTGTCTACTCTTCCTTGTTCCAGATAGAACTTCATCTGGCGCCGTTGCCGGGGAACGGTAGTTGCTTTTTATCTTCGAACCTAGTTGGTCCTCGTATTGTATCCTTTTATCCTTTTTCTTTTATTTCTTATCCATCATCAATCTTTCACCATCCATCATTGCTATCCCTTCCTTGAAAAATAGCAAAAACATTTATCATGGAGCCAGAACCTACAATCCAATCCTTCTCTGCTCCAAGGGGAATGTCATTTGAGCCACCACCATCCTCCAAACCCATTTCCACATCCGGCTATATGATCCACCCCACTTTTATAACCATGGTCAGAAACCGACCCTTCTCTGGAACTGACCAAGAAAATCCATATCACCATCTGCGAGAGTTTGAGCAAGTGTGTTCATGCGTCGTGATCCAAGGCATGGCACAAGAAACCGTGAAATGGAAGTTGTTTCCTTTCTCCCTTCGTGAGAGAGCGGAACAATGGTACACGATTGTCGTCAGAAACATGAATGGGGACTGGGAAAAACTCCGAGATAAATTTTGCTCAGTCTTCTTTCCCTTATCCCGAATCGTTGCTCTCCGGCTAGAAATCATGAATTTCTCGCAGAATGAGAAGGAGTCCATAGGTGCAGCCTGGGTTAGGTTTTCCTTGCTAACTCTTACTGGCCCAGACTTGTCTATCCCCGATCCCATGCTATTGCAATATTTCTACATGGGTTTAGACAAGAAATCCGCCCTATATCTTGACATCGCCACTGGAGGCTCCTTTGCTTCTAAAACACCGACCGAAGGAAGAAACATCTTGGATCAGATCACAGAAAATAATTCCTTCGTCAGTCCTCTTAGTGAATCCCTCCAAGAGAAAGTCGTGTCAAGCATCGAGGAACCCTCAACATCCGAATCCATCCCCTCTTTGTCCACATCCCATGTTACGCCTGTTGAGTTCCCATATGAGTTTGAGGAAGAAATTATTGAAGACTATGGAAAAACCTCGAACGACATATGGGATAAGATGCCTCCTACTCCTCCCAATCCTCTAAAAGAACCATTTCTCAAGGAGGACATGAAGGAAATTCTTGAGAATGCCCCTTTCACCAGCACGAGCTATCAAAATCCTTCGGCAAAACCTCATCTTGATCATGAACCATTTGAGCAAGTGATGTTTGTATCCCCATTCGCATCTTTGGATCTTGCTCTACATAAGGATGAGAGGTTTTCCACCCAAGATGAGGATAGAAAAGAAGAAACATTCCTAGCCTAACAATCCTCATCACCATCGCTCTATCTTGAGCCTCTTCCCTCTAGCCCTCCGTGCACCATTCTTATTGGTGATCAAGAACCTCTTAAGAAGGAAAACTCTTGGGCTGTGGACTTCCTCGAGGCATCAACTCTAGAGGAACTTGATCCTTTGCATGAGCATGAAAGTTTCTTCCTTGAAAACCCACAAGAAACATGCTCATTTGATAGTTCTCTTGAGTCATCGCCCGTTAAACATGATCCTAAGCATGAGCTTGAGAACTTCCTTCTTGAACACCCACAAGAAACATGCTCATGCCATGAATCTCTAGAGCCCACGCCCCTCAGTGCCAAAACCCCGCATGAGGCCTACAACCACCTTGTTTATCTCTTTTGTTACTCATTCTTTAGGTTGGTTGTAGATGCTTTCGTTTATCACAAATATTGCAAATCTCGTGGTTGCATATCGGCACTAACTTTGCAGGGATTAGAATGGAGGAAAGTCTTGCTCATCGGACTTAAAACAATGATGCCCTTGCCGACAGGATAATCGGTAGTTATCTCATATTTGCATTCTTTTGCATATTTGATTTCTCCATCAACATGCATATTTGGATTTTTCTACAAAGTTGCACTTGCATTCTTGCATGTTTGAATCGTCCCAACATTTGTTTGGGATTGTTCAAACCACCTGCCATTTGCATTTTGTGAAAATGAATTTGAGACAATCTTCTGGTGGAAAATGTTTTGAGCAAAATTTTGGAGGGGTTTTGGCACAACTCCCATTGACTTCTTATCACATAGCCATTGGGGAGTTGTGTGCCAAGTTGGACTTCATCTTTTTGAAGGAAGAGTGCTTGAATTTTCAGCTCC
The DNA here is from genome assembly GCA_007726485.1 of Eragrostis curvula. NCBI lineage: Eukaryota > Viridiplantae > Streptophyta > Magnoliopsida > Poales > Poaceae > Eragrostis > Eragrostis curvula. The sequence continues at coordinate 49,836 of RWGY01000583.1, forward strand.
ATTTCTCGTTTTACTTAAGCACCTTCCCAACAAAATTTTTGCTCACATTTCTCCATGTTTTCATTGCATTTGTCTCAAGTTCAAGAAAATGATTTTCCTTGATTTTATTTGCATTCTTTTGTTGCGATCAAGAAGCTTTGCAGCAACCGACGGGTGATCCACATTGTTTACACTAACATAACCCATTCTCGAGTTTGCTCTTGTGTTTTCGCTCTTATGTGCAGCCATGAAAAGGGCCGACAAGCGACTTAACAATGCGTTGAAGAAAGACGACATACCAACATCATGCCACGCTGCACAAAGCCCAATCAATATCATGGGGATCGACACCAATCAAGGACTACGGGCAAAGAACAAGTGTGGGGGAGGATCCCTCCTCCACTAAGGTAACTTGTATCGCAACTTGTATCCTTTTGCTTTCGCCTTACATGATAAAAACATAAACTTGAAAAAAAAAATAGTTTGTATAAACTAGGCGTTTTTATTTCCCTTTCCAACATAACATGCGCCTTGAGTTATTTTACTAAATTCAATAAATTTAGGCTCCCCGGTCTTTAACCCCGGTAGAGTCCTTTTTTTGTTTCCTCATTTGTTTGTTTCTTTCGAATAAATAAGCTAGGTACAATAACAAGTGTGGGGGAGCCCTCTTGGTCCTTCATCAAGCACACACTCATGGTCTCTCACCAACATGATGCACAACATCGCACCAATCAACACGCAAAGGAGTGGAGCCATCGGGGCAAGAAGACAAAGATCAATCCTATGACCCCTCTTGGTCTCCACTTCATCTAATGCGACGGTTTGCACATCCTATACCCTTCTCTCGAATTCTTGAGTTGAAATAAATTTCTTGCATCATTCACTAAAATTTAACTCAATGATAAAACAAATCTTTTACCCCTCGACAAACATGCATGCTTCTGTTTGGTTGGCCTGCATATTCTTTATTCCTCGCTTTGCACACCTGTTGCTTGTGAACACCATTATCATAGGAACCCATGTTTATCTAAGTTGTTGGCGAGTGTGATATGGTTGGATGATAGGAATCTTGCTTCTTCTGCAAAGAGTGCTTGGGATTTTTATCTTGAAAAATTTAAAATCAATAGCTTTGCACTCCTCAATGG
>RWGY01000584.1:0-141951 GCA_007726485.1 Eragrostis curvula
AGACGGCGCGACATGGACGTCGATGCAGCAGTCATGGGGCGCCGTCTGGAAGTGCAACTCCGGATCACCCTTGAAGGCGCCCTTGTCCATCCGCCTGACGTCCAGCTCCGGCAAGCAGCTCGTCGCCAGCAACGTCATCCCCGACGGGTGGAAGCCCGGCTCGGCCTACCAGGCGGCGGTCAACTTCTAAACCATATAGCACAATCTCGCATGAGCGGCTTATGCTTATTAATTCTGAGGTGTCTCTATATGGACTATAGACATATGTATGTCGAGTGCGTGTGTAAGTACGGTGGTTGCATGCTTGGCAAATGTGCAACCGTGCGTGCGTCTGAAATAATGGCAAGAGGCAGAGGAGGAGGCGCAGATCTACGAGCATAGTTCTCCCCTCGTCGCTGTTTAGTCATCGATGCCAAAATATTAATGATAACTGTCATTTGTGTGTTGTGTCAGTGTGTGTGCATGTAATGGCAGCCCGATACTGCCACTTAATTGGGTACTAATAAGTGTGTACGTTGGCTCAATTCATACTTCTGTACTATGTCATGGTGTACATCTTGTGCGCACTTTTCTTCTACCTCTATACAAAATCTTTTTATTAAAAAAAAGTAGCTGAAACTTTGCGCTGGATACTGTAGTGTGTGTAATTGACTGACAAGTAGGCCAAACCAACGGAACATACCTCTTAAGGCTACTTTGGAACGCAAGAATTTCACAAGAATTGTACAAGAATTTCACAGGAAACAGTTCAATTTCACAGGAAAAACGCAGGAAATTTTTTTTTTCCTCCAATCCAAACAAGCCCTTACTGAAGTCCTACAATATCAAAAGAAATCTAATAGAGCGAGCATATTTTAAAGTGAAACTAGTATGGCTACCCGCGCATTTGCGCGGCTAGAGTTGATTATTTTCACATCGATAATAGTATAAATTTTATAAATTTTTGTGTAGGTATTTTATGATATTTTGTAATAAATTTTTGTATGATCTCTCCTACGGTCGCATCCGTCATATGCTCGTAATGATACTCAGATAGTTGTCACCTTAGCTTGTTGTCCAGCTCACTTGTTCATCTGATACTTCTGCCAACTCGTTGTCCATCATGCCTACTTGTTGCCCACTCCTGCAAGGACTAGTACCTTCACGCATTACCTTCCCCTCTCGCCTTCCTACTGGTAGGTTGGTCATCTTGTTGTTTAGATTGTTTCCTCGTCGCCCTCTCGTTCAAGGTTCTTCTCGTCCTCCTTTCTAACTTTTTTTTTGTTCTCACTTACCTTTACTCTCGGCTATGAGCTATGACCGCCACACGCTACCTCTCTCGCACCTCCGCTTGTTTGTCATGCCATTAGCTGGTCATCGTCGTAGCTTTTTTCAACTTGCCAACTCATCACGTCATAATTTAGCTATTTTAGAATCATAATAGTATGATGGGTAACTTAGAAATAAGAATTAGGGATATTTTTAGCTATATTTTATAACCCCAATGTAGTTATTTTTTAGACTTATAATGGCATAGCGAATAATTTAGAAAAAGGTGTGAAGTGTACTTTTGGTTATTTTTTATTATTTCAAATGTAGCTTTTTTTTTCTCATAATGGCATAGTGGGTAATTTAAAAATTGGGGCGGGGGTATTTTTGGCTATTTTTTAGTATTCCAAATTTAGCTATTTTAAAAATATTTATAGGGATTTTTTGACTAATTGTTTCATAAGTAGTAGTGGGGGGTAATTTTTTCTTCTTATTTTCTCGGATTAACAAGGGAATATCTAGCGTTTTAGAGCGAATGTGGTGGCTATTTTCTCATTATTATATTATATATATAATTGACCAAGAAAAGGAGCCACCACGTTCGCCCTCAAAGCCTAGAAATACTCACGTTAATCGAAGAAAATAAAAAAAAGAAAATTACTAATCATTGCCATTATGAAAATATTAGTCACAAAACCCCCTATAATTTTTCATAAAACAGCTAAATTCGAAATGATAAAAAATAGCAAAAATACCCCTCACACTTATTCCTAAATTACCCACCATGCCATTATGAGTCAAAAAAATAACTAAATTAGGAATAATAAAAATTGCTAAAAATACCCTTCACAACTATTTTTAAATTACCTACAATGCCTTTGCGAGTCAAAAAATAGCTAAATTCGGAATCATAAACATAACCAAAAATACCCTTCACACCTATTTCTAAATTACACATCATGCCATTATAAGTTTAAAAATAACTAAATTTATATTATTAGAATAGATAAAATATCCCTAATTATTATTTCTAATTTACCCATTGTATTGTTATGGGTCCAAAATAGCTAACTTTTGGAATAATAAAAATATCTAAAATACACTTAATTCCTATTTCTAAATACACCGTTATAAAAATACTCCGCCATATGTCTAGCTAGCATGACACATTCTTTTTATTTTAGCATAAGTTTTCATCAAAAGATTTATCTGTAGCATGACACGTTCTTTTTTCTTATCATGACATATGTTAGTTGCATAGCATGACACGTTTCAACTGACCTTACTTCTAAAACAAAATCAAATACAATGGGTTTGTTAAGACACAATTCAAGATAAATAATGACTCATCTCACACTCAAATTTAGTGACAGTGAGAAAATCTCTAATCTATTTCTACTATTTTATAATATAGAGTATAAAATAAATAACAACAACAACAACAACAACAACAACAACAACGACGACGACGACGACGACGACGATGATGACGTTAATTTTCGACAATGATATAAAAATATTTTAAATAGTATAGTAAGTCTAGCCGCGCAAATGTGTGGGCAACCATACTACTAGTTATATACCATGAAACAAAAGGCGTTGGCTAGGCCTCGCCTAGGGGGGTAGGTGCTCCCTAGGTGATCAACGGTGAGATTCGGGAGAAGAGAAAGAGTGGAAGATCGCTAAGAGAGGAGAAAAATAGAGTTACGAGAAGAAGATCTAAGTGTCGGGTGTCGTTGCCCTTTCTCCGCTGGTCATTGCCCGCTGGTCATTACCACTGATCCATCGTCTATTATATAACTTATATATATAATAGATGGTGGATCAGAAGCAGCATACTTTGCATGTAAAAAATATGCAGTTGCTAGGCTTCGAACGCCTAAAAAAATTCCCCGTTGGTCTAACCCTAAGGCCTCAACAACCTAAAGCAAGAAGTCTCTCAAGGCAAGGGCCCACAATTTTGATCATAATTAATGAAAGTTAAAGAAAATTCCTTAGTCGGAACTTCCCATGTTAATGACGGAAACCAAATCCGTTTTTGAGATGATAAATCGATTTGTAATCCACCTTATGATATAACATTGTTTGTAGGATGAAAAATGCTTCGATAGCATCTTTGTTTTTAGTAATGTTCCACATAACATTTCATTTCGCAGGGCACTGGTGGGCTAAAATGTAATGGTTTCACAGTATTTGATTTCCAGAATTGTGTGTGTAACTTAATAACATTACAGATATATTCATTGAATCTTAAACATAATGACATATTTACAATGAGTTCAATGTATACTAATAAAAATCATTTGCAGTAATTGTACAAGGGAGCAATCTAAACCAAAAGTTAGTTTAGATAGAATAAATTGGATGATAATAACAGTTGTTTGTTTTTGCACTAAATAAAACCGAGACCATTTAAGAAAATTTTTCCATGCTATTATGCTAATTTTTTCGAAGTTCAATAATTATTGCTTATGGTTTAAATCATACTTAACACTTCTTCCTATAACTAAACTTAAAAGACAAATATTAACAAAGACACTTGAGTTATGTTGGGTTATATGGGTATATACTCCTAAGTCATAATAAATCTTATATGCGGATTCTTTAGAGGCACACATTATATTCGGTTCTAGGTCCAATTATAGAAGTGTAAAGAGGACAAGAACCCAATGAAGTTTGCAAGGAGACAATGATCACACAATTTTTTGCAACTATGCATGGAATTTAGCAATAGAATTTGTTCCTGTATATTCTCATCTAAGCAGTCTTGGCGTCTCTTTTAGTCTATCTTCATCGTCCTTTTAATTTGTAAGATATATGTCAACAAAAGTTTTGCAAACTTTATAACAAGCCAACCATGATTCTCTCTGTCATGACTTCCTTCTAGCCTAGAGATAGTCTTACGGTTTTATACAAGTTTTACGCCTTTTTACACCATGATCCTTCTCCCTTGTTAACCTATATATATATATATATATATATATATATATATATATATATATATATATATATATAGTTTGATATACACACATAATATCTTCCCATCCGATTTTTATTGATCTACCCAGGCCCTAATATCATCGGGATCTTGTGCTGCCGTGATCCATGTGCTTCGAACTTTGAGCACAATCACGAGTACATGAGCTCAGCATCACGATCCTTAGGTCACTCGCAATGGGATTTCATATTGAGTTTTATTAGCATTAAAATCTATGCCACATCAGCAATTTTATGAGAAGAGAGAAGGTGGAATTTCATAATAATAAAGAGGAGTTTCATCAACTCAGCTGGCTTATTTACCAAAATTTTGTTGCATTGAGGATGGCCTTAGAAGCCGCCAGATGACGGACGCAAAGCCACAAGCCATGCACCGCTAGTCGTCTCAACGCATGCAGCACGTTGGCTGTCGCTGAATTCTCGCGGACCGGATGAGCTAGCGCGGTTGGGGAGAGAGCCGGCAAGGCTGCCGGAATCACGGCGGTATTCTGCGTTTGTGCTGCTCGATCGGCGCAGGGATGCTCTCGTCCGATTGGCCGAGTGGCGGACGTGCGCGAGTCGGTCGTGGCTTGGTGACGAGTTGATTGGAGGACGCCGAGATTTCTGGCGGTCCCTGGTGGATACATTCGCGCGCGGGGATCTGGGGAGCCGGCGGAGAATTGACCAGGATCGAGGAAGCGAAGCCGTCTCCGGATCAGCAGGCGTGCCAAACTGAAATAACGGCCGTTTTGACTTGCCAACAGTAACCGGTAGAGTGCTCGGATACGGATCACCTCGTGCCCAGCTGCTAGCCTCTGATCCATTCACTAGATGACGTGGTAAAGATAACAGCAAATGTGACTTTTAGAGCCACCAATCAAGAAGGCATGTGACACTGAAAGTTACAGGTCCGCACGCATGCAGAACTGCAGATTCACCAACGCATGCACCATACTACTATCCAGGTACTCCACATACACAGAAGGGAGCTTTCCAGTAGATAGGCCGACAGTTAATTTCACCTAGTTAGATCGAAGAAATTAAACAGAGAGCTAGAAGTGTCATAGGCCACCGATCAGTTCGATCAAGTGAAAGACACACAAACGGACCGGCCTAATAGTTAACTGCTTTCCATTCATGCTAATCATGTTGACCCTAGCCATGTGCCGATCGTAGCACAAACCAACAGAGAAAGCAATCGGCCAGTCAGATCCATCTGCATGCATGCAGTTTGCTGCCTATAAATAGAGCGCGCGCGCAAGCTTACACCCACACAGCTCACACCACTTCTCTCACCCGCTTGTGTCCTCTCCCAATCCCTGCAAAAACCACAACATCCTAGCAGCCAGCCAGAGGAAACAGAGCAGCTAGCTATGGCTTCCAAGTTCCAACTCCTGTCCTTAGTGGCCGTCGTTGCCGTTCTCGCTTCGCTCGTTCATCCTGGCGCATCCATCGAGTTCCACCGCAAGCTCTCCAGCTGGTCTACCAACGCCCGCGCGACGTGGTACGGTGAAGCTAATGGAGCCGGAAGTGATGGTATATATACTCATAATACTGCCCAACCTCGATCATGCTGTGTTACTTCAAACATATTGTTAGTTCATGCCTTATTTCCCTAATTCGTCCACTGCTTGTAGGTGGCGCATGTGGCTACAAGGAAGCCGTCTACCAGGCGCCGTTCTCGTCCATGATCACCGCCGCTAGCTCTGCCATCTACAACTCCGGCAAGGGCTGTGGCTCTTGCTTCCAGGTATGTACCAGTCTGGCCCGGCAAACTCACATGCATATATGTCCTGCCACCTAATGTATCGCAAATATTCAACGTTGACTCAGGTGAAATGCACGGGTAGCGACGCTTGCTCCGGCAACCCCGTCACCGTCGTCGTCACTGACGAGAGCCCGTCCCTGAACGACCCCGTCCACTTCGACCTAAGCGGGACGGCATTCGGCGCCATGGCGAATCCCGGCCAGGCCGAAAAGCTGCGCGGTGCCGGTATCGTCCAGCTCCAGTACACCCGGTACGTACGCACGACGAATCCATACACGTCCTTTGGTGCATTCTCTGTGTGCTGGCTTTCCTAACGACCACGATCGTGGCCGTGATGTGTGCAGCGTGCAGTGCAACTGGGCCGGAGCACAGTTAACCTTCGTGGTGGACGCCGGCTCAAACGAGGAGTACCTCGCCGTGCTCATCAAGTACCTGAACGGCGACGGCGAGCTCAAGGCCGTCGAGCTCATGCAGACCGGGGCCTACAGCGCGACATGGGCACCGATGCAGCAGTCATGGGGCGCCGTCTGGAAGTGCAACTCCGGATCACCCTTGAAGGCACCCTTTTCCATCCGCCTGACGTCCAGCTCCGGCAAGCAGCTCGTTGCCAGCAACGTCATCCCCAACGGGTGGAAGCCCGGCTCGGCCTACCAGTCGGCGGTCAACTTCTAATCCATATAGCATAACCTCGCATGACTAGTTTTATGCTTATTAATTCGTGGTATAGTGTGTGTTTTATAGCTATGTACTGTTTGTGTGTTTGGTCTCTAAGTCACGACGGTGGTTGCATGCTTGGCAATGCATGAAACCGTGCGTGTGAAATAATGGCAAGAGGCAGAGGAGGCGGCGCAAGCTCTCCGAGCACAGTTCTCCCCTCGTCGATGCCAACATATTTGATACCTGTCGATTGTGTGTCAGTGTATGCATGTAATAGCAGCTCGATGTTCCCACTTAACTGGGTACTAGTAAGTGTTGTATGTTTCTCAATGAATACTTCCTCTGTTTCATGGTGCACATATTTTGTTTACTTTTTTTTCTCCTCCCTTACATAATCTTTAGAAAAAAAAATAGCTACAATTATGCGCAGCGATGACATGTAGGCAGATCAAGGGAATATACCTCTTGAAGTCCTACAGTATATATCAAAAGAAAAATAATATATCAAGCGTATTTTATAGTGAATGGATGGACAGTAGCAGCATACGTACGTTGCATGTAAAAAACATGGAGTTTATAAGCTTCACCTTACCATAAAAGAAATGAATGCAAAACTGCGGCATACGGGCCCTGTCGGTCTGACTCTCGAGGCCTGAAAAACCTCAAGCCTCAAGGCCGGGACTTGGGGACTGGTCTCTCAATACGAGCTCTGAGAGAGATATCAATGGGCAAAAACTCCTACAAAATGGTTACTGGGGTGATGCCGGGATGGCATCAGCATTAACAAATACAGATTGCCGCTAAAGTCATCACCGCCTAATCACTTTCGTTGTCCATATTAACTGGAGTATGCCGAATCCCGTTAAACATTCGATCCACCAATCACATGGCCAGACCGAACCGAACACACGTGAAAATTTGACCATCGCCTACAACTTGCACATATAATCTCTGCAATGCTGCCAAAACTAGATAAACGTGGTTCAGGAATCGGGATCTGCGGTGTCTGAAACGGATGGAGAGACAATTAACTCTGGGTTTGCCAAAAAATGCGGTGGCTGTTCACCGGCCGACGCAAAGATCAGCCACGACCGGCAGCTGCGACGTCGACCTTTGCGAACGAGGACGGATCAAGCGCTCACGCAGAGAATGATCGTCCGGGCTGATGACGGGCGAAGACAACTAACTGAACCGACAGAGTGTCATACGCCTAACTGCCTAAGCACATGCTTGTAGGTACGCAAGACGTACACATATTGTACCATACACTACGTACAGTGACGAGATCGAGTAGGTAGCCATTGACGAACGCACAAATGACGAAGGTGGCAAATATTAAGACTTTCTTTCACTGTGTAACACATGCTCAACTGATGCGAACTACCTCGTGTCACTTCTTTATCCAAGTTGTCGGAGTTGACCTTGCCCTCTCAGCCTTAAATGGAAAGAAAACTAAAACAAATTGCCACGTTCATCTCGCCGATGCGTCATACGCATGTGCACCTGTGTTTCTCTGACGTTCTGAACCGCTGAAACCGTCCTATATATGCCACCCGAATTGAGTTTTAGAAGTCGACTCGCAAGCCAGTGAGCTCACACAGTAGCTAGAAGCCTCGTCAAAATAACAGCCAATGGCTAGTCCAGTTACATCACGATTTGTCTTGTACGCCGCGCTGTCAATGCTATCATTTCTCATAGGCCCCATTTCCTGCAACGGCGACCCGATGCCGGTGTCTCGGCTGAACTACACCACCACCAGCCGGTACACCGTGGCGCCGGCCGGAGGCAAGGGCTGGTTCTCCGGCGGCGCGACGTGGTACGGGAGCCCTTACGGCGCCGGCAGCGACGGTAAGCGCACTACCAAAACACTTGCAAAGCCCGAATGTATTGCTATTGCACGACATTGATCAGAGCGCACGCGTGGAACGGGAGAAATTCTTGACCGTTTGATCTGTTGATATTTGTTGCCGCAGGCGGTGCGTGCGGGTATGGAGGCACTGTTAGCAAGCGCCCATTCTCGTCGATGATCGCGGCCGCCGGCCCTCTGTTTTACAAGAGCGGCAAAGGATGCGGCTCATGCTACCAGGTCAGTATCCGTTCGACAGTCACAATGAGTCACTGATAGTGATAGATTCTTTTGCGTGCACGTACGTACTTTTCAGTAAGCTAAATAATTGCCGCGTATTTTTGTTCGAAAATGAAGATTAAGTGCACCGGAAACAGAGCCTGCTCAAGCCGGCCAGTTACCGTCAGCATCACAGACTCCTGCCTCGGCGGGGTCTGCCTCAACAAGGCGGGCCACTTCGACATGAGCGGCACCGCCTTCGGTGCCATGGCCAACCGCGGCATGGCCGACCGGCTCCGCGCCGCCGGAATCCTCAAGATCCAATACAAGAGGTGCTATTCATCATCAACTCGAACTAATTATATATACTAGTGCGAAGTTAATCATGAGCACGAATGTAACACGAAGGTCCGCCGTGGAATTGTCTCCATTTTTTCTGTAGGGTGCCGTGCAACTACAAGGGCATGGGCATCACCTTCAAGGTGGACGCGGGCTCCAACCCGTACTACCTCGCCGTGCTGATCCAGTACCAGAACGGCGACGGTGACCTCGCCAGGGTGGACATCTTGCAGGGAGGCGCGTGGACGCCGATGCAGCACTCGTGGGGGGCCATGTGGCGCGTCAACACCGGCAAGCGGCTGCTCGGGCCGTTCACGCTTCGGCTCACCTCAGGCTCCGGGAAGGTGGTCCTCGTCACACGGAACGTGATCCCCGCCCGGTGGCGCCCTGGCGTGACCTACCGGTCCAATGTGAACTACGGCTCCTAGCATAGAAGCACACCATTTTGTTGGCGCCCGTGCCCCGTCCAGTTTCTTTTTTTTTTTTTTTTTGGCAACGCGATGGCAGCAATGAGGGGCCCAAGGCCCTTCTGGATTTTCCTCAAGTAAACTGGGCCTATATTTGTAAGGCCCGTGTGATTTTACCGGCCTCCTCCAGGAATCCTTTGAATTTTTTTTTTTGAGGTAAGAATCCCTTGAACCTGATCCATGCGGTTTTCACTTAACCGCAGTAATTTTCTCAAAAAAAAAACTTAATTGCAGTAATTCATCTCAAGAAAAAAAAAAACTTAACCGCAGTAATCCACAACAGAGCGAGCAGTTAGCGGCAAACGAGCGAGCCACCAGAATTAATGCGTGTGCAGCGTGCGTGCATGGCGCCCGGAACCATCGGAGGTTGAAGACTTGATGAAGACTTGATTGGAGATCGACGAGATTTCTGGCCGTCAGGCGACGGATACGCGCGCCCGCGGATCTTGGGAGGAGGCGGCGGGAAATTGACCAGGAAAGTTAATCGTCGAGGAAGGGGAGCCGTCTCGGGATCAGCATGCAGGCGTGGCCAACTGAAATAAAGGCCGTTTTGACTTGCCAATAGTAGCTGGCGTGCTTGGATACGGATCACCTCGATCGTTCTCAACAGCTAGCCTCTGGTTCTTTTAACTTAGCCAATGCACCACACACTTGGCACCAGATAACACGATACAAGTTGCTTAAATAAGCCGACAGGCACCATGTACTCCTAGTAGTGTACTATGTCGATCATCCAGACAGGATGGCAAAACAGAGGCTATGCATCCTTGTTCGACCAATCATATGAAGGATTAGACAAGTGAACTACACACAAAGAGAACCGGCCTAGCTTTCACCACTAATACTAGATCGCTAGGTCAGTTAAGTCGTTTCCATAATATATGTGCTGTTCAAAATGTTGACCCTCCCTAAGCCATGTGCACGCGATGCACAATCCATCAGAGGAAGCAATATCAGTCTGCATGCATGCATGCATTTTCACCGTTTTGTAATAAGTCGGAACGCTATGTGTGGAAACACAGAGGCGGGAAACTATTTCCTTTTTTTTTAAAAAAAATGTCCACCGTTTTGCTGCCTATAAATAAGGCAGCGCGCAAGCTTCGTTCCACCCACACTGCTCACAAAACCTCCCGTCTACTTATCTCTTCCCCAGTCATTGCCAAACCAAGAGATCTAGCTTAGCACAATAGCACACGCAGCTACAGAGCAGCCATGGCCTCTAAGTCCCAGCTCTTTGCCTTCGCTGCCATTGCAATTCTCGCCTCACTACTCGATCCTTGTGCATCCATCGAGTTCCATCGCAAGCTCTCTAGCTGGTCCAGAGCCGGCGCGACGTGGTACGGCGCCTCTAATGGAGCCGGAAGCGATGGTATATATACTCCTGCCCAAGCTCATGCCGAGTTCGTTGAAAAAGAAGAGAATTAATATATTATCCTCATTCTAAACGACATGATGGTTATTGCCCATAGGTGGCGCGTGCGGGTACCAAGCTGCCGTAGACCAGGCGCCGTTCTCGTCCATGATCGCCGCCGGCAGCCCTTCCATCTACAACTCCGGCAAGGGATGCGGCTCTTGCTTCCAGGTGTGTACGCCATACACATGCGTAGCTCACTGAGTAAATACCACCGCGCGTGGTCTGACCGTGTGCTGTTTAACGCTGACGCAGGTGAAATGCACTGGTAACGACGCTTGCTCTGGCAACCCAGTGACCGTGGTAATCACCGACGAATGCCCCGGCGGGCAGTACTGCCTGGACGAACCGCACTTCGACTTGAGTGGGACGGCGTTCGGTGCCCTGGCGAAGCCCGGCCAGGCTGAGCAGCTTCGCGGCGCCGGTGTTCTCGAAATCCAGTACACCCGGTAAGCGTGTATGCATGCATACGAGTTACTACTGTTTTATGTTGCATGTCTACAACAGCTAAACTACATGTACACCACGTGTCATCCACGCTCGTGGCTGCTTACGGCGACGATGCTCCTTGTGTGCAGCGTGCAATGCAACTGGCCAGACGTACAGTTAACCTTCGTCGTGGACGCCGGCTCGAACCCCAACTACTTCGCTGTTCTTATCAAGTACCAGAACGGCGACGGCGACCTCTCGGCCGTCGATCTCATGCAGACTGGGGCCGACGCGGCATGGACGCCGATGCAGCAGTCGTGGGGCGCCGTCTGGAAGCTCAACGCCGGATCAGCCTTGCAGGCGCCCTTGTCCATCCGCCTGACGTCCGGCTCCGGCAAGCAGCTCGTCGCCAGCAATGTCATCCCCGACGGGTGGAAGCCCGGGTCAGCCTACCAGTCGTCGGTCAACTACTAATCCATACTACAGCCATAGGCCCATAACCTCGCAGTATGTACTGTTTCGTGTGTTTGGACTTCCAAGTCACAACAGTAGTTGCATGCTGGGCAAATGTGCAGCAAAGTAATAACGTGTTGCTAAAGAGACAGGGGAGGAGGAGGCGCGTGCATTCATATGGTTCTCCCTTCTTCGCTCGTTTGTCAACGCCAAGTAAACTGTGTGTATCATTACTGTGTATGTAACGGCAGCTCAGTATCATTACTGCTTAATGCATTCTCCTTATGTTTCACTGCGTACCTCTTTCGAACTTAAATATAAATCAAGATAGTAGAGGTAAAATCACAAAGTTCAAAAATTTAAGGTAAAAACACAATTGCTCCTATATATAAACCATTCACTCTCGCGCATGCTCTCAAGGCATTGAGGTGGTACAAAGGCAAGTGATTAACATCCGAGAGAATTTTCTAGGATTTAACAGCTTTGTGCTTTCAGCGGTAGATGACGTGGCCGTCGACAGCGAGACGCCAACGGTGACTTCGTCAATCTCAAGGATTTGCCGGTTCAGTCTTCGAAGATGCTCATAGGGGTAGGGTTTGCGTATATGCGTTTATAGAGGTCAGTGTGCGTGTGTTTGTAAGTGTCTGAGTTGTACTATGTAATAAAAAAAAGAAAATAACATCCGAGTGTTATATAGAAAGTATTGCCTTGCCTTTGAGGTAGCCATTTGCTCGCATTCATAGCCCACATTTTATTTTTATTTTCGAGCCTGTCCTAGGTCACCCAGCTAAAACAAGAGAGAAAAGAGGCTCTCAAAAAAGAATGGAAAACAAAAGAGAATTGGGTCGAAGAGGTTGTGTGGGCCGGTGTTCTAATTCGGGTCCAGTACTAATTTAAAGGCAACCTCTTCGATCCAGGAGGCCCATGTAAGTCCAATTCTCTGAACCGCTCGTGCCATATCTAGTCGTCGCCTAATCCGTTTGTCCATCCTAATCCGAAATTCCGAACGCCTAAAACATTCGAATCGAACCGCCAATCGCGGACCAAACCAAGCATCGTGCGCATCCACGCATCCAACCCCGGCGCGCGCACAAAGTCAAAAAGAAGTGAATCTTTGCCCGTCGTCGCAACAACCATCTCCAATCGCGGCGACGCTGCCGCTAAGCTAAACAAATCGGCAACGTCTGAAACGGATAAAACTCTGGGGGTTCGACCCCGAATCGCGGCGGCCGTTCGCGGAGCCGACGAAGCGCTGATCCGCCGTACGCGCTGATAGGACTGCGGACGGCGCTAGCTACGTGAACCCACGTCCCCTGTTGCTAATGATCCCTTCTTCGGCTAGCGTAGTGTACTTCGTATACAAGGGAACGTGCAACATTCCCCGTACGTGACCGTATATAATATGACCTAGGGTCCTAGGCAAAGGCAGGGACGGCGGGTAGCGGGTGGCACGTTCATGGATCGAGTGTATCAGAGACGTAGGAGTATCACAAGCCGACCAGTACGTGCACAATGATGAGTGCGGCCATTTAACGGACGCACGTTGCGCAAAAGACCACACAAATTGGCGCATGCCCGACAGAGTTGGATATCCAAATTCCCGGGGTTGGAGATCGTGATCTCGCCTCCATTTTCTAAGGATTGACCGCCATATTATCGCTCTCTTTCAACAAAACAGGCTGGCACGTTGGCCCCAATGATGGAAGCTGATTGCACATATTTGCTCCCACGTTTGAATCGAAGATTCGAACCCCTTAAACAGTCCAGCATCCTATATATACCACCCGAGTCGAGCTCGATCATCACCAACAACACAAGTACTACTACCGAGTCAATCACTGAGTCCTACCAAGTCCATTGGCTCCAGAGATCCTAGCAAACAGGAGACGATCAATGGCCAGTCCAAGCACATTCCGATTCGCCCAAGTCGCCATCTTGTCAATCCTCTCGCTCCTTGCAATTCCCACCTCCTGCTACGAGGATCCGGAGCCAACGTTCACGGACTCGCCGCAGAACTACACGAGCAGGCGCCAGACATGGGCGGTGTCAAGGGGTTCCGGCTGGCTCCCCGGTGGCGCGACGTGGTACGGGAGCCCCTACGGCGCCGGCAGCGACGGTGAGTGCTACTAACAAGTTACCCATCAGTGGTATAAACCACAGTGCATACATTGATCGATTGTAATGTGATGATGATTTCCGATAATTCCGTGCAGGTGGTGCGTGCGGCTACCAAGGCGCCGTCAGCCAGCGCCCGTTCTCGTCGATGATTGCCGCCGGCGGCGCCTCCCTCTTCAAGAGCGGCAAAGGATGCGGCGCATGCTACCAAGTAAGTACACATGTTGCATGTCGAGACTGTTAATATATTTCGCCAGCTACCATTATCGATGGCGTTCTAACTTGAGCTGTCGCGTTCGAATACGCAGATCAAATGTTCCGGCAACAGAGCCTGCTCCGGCCGGCCGGTGACGGTCACCATCACCGACTCCTGCCCCGACGGGATCTGCAACGCGGGGCCGGCGCACTTTGACATGAGCGGCACGGCCTTCGGCGCCCTGGCCAACCGCGGCATGGCCGACCGCCTCCGCGCCGCCGGAATCCTCAACATCAAGTACAAGAGGTATATATAGTGCCATTCAGTTTGCGTTATATGCTCATGGTCAGTAATGTACATACGAAGTGTGGGACATGACAAATGTGATTTTTCTCTTGTGTAGGGTGCCGTGCAAGTACAACGGCGCGCGGATCGCGTTCAAGGTGGACGCGGGGTCCAACCCGTACTACCTCGCCGTGCTGATCGCGTACCAGGAGGGCGACGGCGACCTGTCCGCGGTGCACATCATGGAGAGCGGGTGCAAGTCGTGGACGCCGATGCAGCAGTCGTGGGGCGCCGTCTGGAAGCTCAACTCCAACACCGGCAAGCCGCTGCGCGCGCCCTTCGCCGTCCGCCTCACCTCCGGCACCGGCAAGGTGCTCGTCGTCAGGAACGCCATCCCCGCCGGCTGGAGCGCCGGATCGACCTACCAGTCCGCCGTCAACTACTGAGCTGAGGCCTACGTGGATCGATCCACCGCGTGGTTGCAGCGGGAGCGTTTGTTAGGTTCAGTTTTAGTGGTGCTCCGATCTGCGAGCTATTTGAGTATGGCCTCGTCGTCAATGGGGCCGGTTCCGTATGTGCGTCCGGGAAACGCGAGAGCCGCGCTGGATGAGGAGGAAGTTAGGTAATTCGGATGCGTTCCTCCCTCCACCACGGCCATTACCTACGTGGATTTGTGTTTCCCTAGTGATGTACTCTATTGGGGTCTCTCCTGCTACGGAAATTGTAGCGTTGGAGTCACAGCACTGTCAAACATGTGCTGATGTACCAGGATGTTAGTGTCATTTCATCTCCCATTTTGAGAACAAAGATGTGCGGTCTTAAGCGCAGTACGAAATTTGTGTGATGTCACTCCATGTTTTTTGGCCAGCCCAATTTGGTAGGCCTCTTCAGTTGAACCTGTGGCCCATATTTAACCCAGACGGGCCTTGACGACGGAGCTGCTGGCCCAAGTAATCTACGATGGCCTTGCGTACTGTGTGTACACTGTACACGGAAGCGAGTTCCACGGACGGATAGTACTAACTTGTCGCCTCAAAAACATATCGTCAGAAGTAGTCTTTCGCTTGGCTCCTCCGGAACAGAAAGATTTTTTGGACCAAGTAGCATCGCTGATCAAATCCAGCTTGACGTTTCCAAAAGCCGGGAGCACCCAATTTTCTGAAAAATCTAGCTGAATTAAAATGCAATGAACAGTTCAACAGATTGGTCAGATTTACATGAGTGCGTCCCCCAACCAGTAATATTTGCTTTTAGCTGTTAACCACACACTTTTATTTTTTGAAACACAGTACAGATCCCTTACCCCTTCTCCATTACCACATATAGTTTTGCAACTGACATAACTTATGGAGGCAGTGTTAGCGCATACTCTACTCATCATTATCAACAGATCCATTTTGTACCCGTGCTGTAATCATTATGTCAGCACCTTGGTATGCTTGTCCTTTGCTCCTAAATCCAGTATCTATCTCATCTCTAACCGTCCTAACAGAACAAACCTGTCGGCAGAACGGGCCTCTACCACAAACAGCTTCCTAACCGAACAAACTTGTCTCCTGAAGCACTTTGACGTCCTAACAGAAAACAAATCTCTTTTAACAGTAATATCACAGATAGAAAAGTGATATCCTGAAACTCTAAACTGATAATTCACCATGTTGGACGGTTAGAGATGCACAAGCATATTTTCCCTAAACACAAAATGGCGTCTATTACTTGTGCAGAACAGCAAGTTCTGTTTGTTTGTTTGTTTGTTTGTTTTTGAGGAAGTAGCATTCTTTATCATATTAGAAGCGAACAGGTAATGACAATATACCCAAAAATTTTCACACATTTGGGTCACTGCAGATTTTGTCAGTCGAAAGGAACCATCTCCGCACCCCTCACAACAATGACAACTAGCGTTGGCATCAGACCAGTGTATCCACAGGATGATCCATCCAACTGGCCAGATCGTAACTTTTATTTTTGTAGTACCATGTTGAGAAAATTTAGATGATTCTATCATGTACGGTGTATATTATACAAATGCAACTTGAGAGATTGTCAGGCAATAGGGTCCAAATTGTGCAATCAACATGTGGGGCATGACAGCTTTGATCTATTGTTATTATAATCAGAAGGCAATGTTCTGTTTTATATTGTAAGCTTGATTTGCATGCGTTACTTTCACTCAGTTCTAGTACTTTCAGAAGGCGTAGTTTAGAGATGCAAATCCAAGGACAGTAGTATTCCGCATCTCTGACACGCATTTTCAGAAGGATTTGCACCAAGCTTACTTGCAGATGACCAGTGATATTTAACAAGTTTAGGTAGGTGTGCACTACTGCCCTTGGATGTCAGAATTAAAATTTATCTCTAATCCATTGACTTTGCCATTTTTTAAAACGGGACGGCGTCTTTCTAATTTGAACATTCAGAATTGTTTAAACAACAGAAGTGAAATTGATTATCAGTTCTTCTCCCCCACGTCACAGTATTCTTATAGTAGCCCAATCTCTTTTGTAATATGAACAAACTTTGAAAGCCGACCACATGTTTTTTAGAAGAATTACTCAACGACTGCATCACTTTCTGTCAGCAGTTTTAGAGGATACCGGTACACATCATCGTCTAACAGATGCATTTTTGTATCCTTGTTGCAATCATTACGTCAACTCATCGATGCTTTTCCATTGTCCGCTGCTCACAAAACACAATATCTATGTCATCTCTAACCGCCCTACTAGAACAAACGTGTCCGCACCATAAGGCAGGAGCCTGTCCTCCAAGCGCCGGTTGTTAGAACGCCAACGCCACCATTGCCTCTTGAGAGCTTTGACGTCTTAACAAAGAAAATGTCTGCTAACCATCCACATAAACTACATTATAAACCGGCGAAAGAAGAGATTAAAAGAACTGGTTCGTCACCAGCCAGGCCACGCGTCATAACGATGACAAGAAATGCTCGTGTCCCAGACCAGCTGGTAGCACGTAAGCTCGAGAGAGCCCTGAATAATTAACACCAGTGCGCGGCCAACGCCGACAGGATGATCTGCAGGCAGTACTTGATTTCTCGTCGTGAATTGTCATAAATCCAGCCTCGGCGATCACGGATCCCCCAACCGCACTACCAGCCGGGATAATCAATCAGGTCTGTCAGTCTCAGCATCCGTCCTTCGTGTGAGCACGAATGGGTCCTTTCTGAATTTTCTTTTACTAATATCTTTGCTTCCTCGCTCCTTCCTCGTGTCAACTTCACCAGTTCAGCCCCGCCATTGTTTATAGCTTCTCGATGCCGCCCCTCCTTTGTATAAGTAGTCGCCGCGTTTCCAGAGTTTTGCAGTGCAGTCAAGTGTAGTGTAGGTGCGTGCGGTCAAGAAAGAAAGAGGTTTGCGGCTTGAGAGCACAGATCCCCGTGACCCGTGTTGCCTTGCCACCACCAAAAGAATCCAAGAAACATGGCATCAAGCGAGCTGCCGTCGGACGCGTTCGCCTTCCCGTGCCGCGACGACGGCTCGCCGACGGCGCTGTCGCCGCCGGTCGTGATCTCGGTGCTCGCTTCCATCCTGGAGCGGCACATCGCCCGCAACGAGAGGGCCCTGGCCGCCGCCGCCGCCACCGCCACGGCGGGGGGAGACGACGACGACGAAGGCTCGTCGGCGGCGACGACGCGGAGGAGGGTGCGGGCGTTCGAGAGCGGGACGGAGCTGGACATGAGCCTGCACGCGTTCCTGGAGCGCTTCGCCCGGTACGCGGAGGTGTCGCCGCAGGTGTACGTGGTGGCGTACGCGTACCTGGACCGGCTCCGGCGCGGCGACGCCGGCGTGCGCGTGGTGCGCGCCAACGCGCAGCGCCTGCTCACCACGGCCATCCTCGTGGCGTCCAAGTTCGTGGAGGACAGGAACTACAAGAACTCCTACTTCGCGGCGGTCGGCGGGCTCGGCGCGGCGGAGCTCAGCGCGCTGGAGCTGGACTTCCTCTTCCTGATGCAGTTCAGGCTCAACGTCTGCGTCAGCGTGTTCCAGAGCTACTGCCGCCACCTGGAGCGGGAGGTCAGCTTCGGCAGTCGGTATCGGCTCGTCTGCGCCGGAGAAGCGCGGGCGCAGCAGGCGCAGCACCGGCAAGCAGCGGCGGCTCAATAAAAATCCAAGTCGGCTTGGCTCTGGCTCCGGCGACAAGCTCTTGCAGAGTTCAAGATGGCCGTGGCCGTCACAGGGCAGCCCTCGTGACGATGTCGGTGGCCAAAGGCCAGAAACTTGTACATAGCATAATCGAGGCTTAGCCCCTTTGAGTTGAGTTAGATTAGCAAGCATTGTACTACAATGCAACTGTTCTTTCCACCTCGATCAAAAAGACAAACGATGCGAGGACTAGCCAAATAACATCTTCTCAGTTTCCCTTAGCTTGTACTACAATGCTTTCAACATAACAGTAAGCATTCAAACATTTCTTCCAGCCGCTAACAGACCCGGCCGAATGGGACTGGCAGTTCGACAGAGAAATCAGATTGTGACTTTGCCACTACTTCACCTCAGACCACGCGTCATGCGGCCGGCCCTTGCTCATGCCAACCAGCGACAACAAACGATTCCATATCAGCGCGTGAAAGAGCAGGCGAAAATGTGTTTGCAAATTGCAAGATGCGATCGTGTTGTCGGTGCGACATCGCCGTCAGGTAGCTTTGCGGATGAATAAAGGGGGTAGGCACGGCACGGCAGAGCACATCCCGCACGCTGCAGCAACTCAGCGGCCCTGCCCTGCCCCCACCGGGACACGGCCCATGCGGAAAACGACGCGCCTCCACCAGACCACCACTTGAAAGATCAGAACTCTGACGAAGCAGATGTAGGGTAATACTTCCGTCCATACATGCCCCGTTCCTGGCAGCATCACAAACAAATGGCATTATCAGTAAACCAGGAGCTGTAAATCAGAAAAAAAATTCCGATGCAAACTGTGACGATTTGAAAATGATGAACTGCTCTTGTATTTGTTACTTAAGGGAAACTAGATCAATAGCGTTAGAAGCATGTACACTGTACTATGAACATGGGTACCATTCGAGCAGCATCAATTCATAGTCAATCATGAATAGTAGGGCTGGTGAGGGGGGAAGTATCACCCAATGGTCTAGCGGTTGCAACATCATCAGTTGATATCGAGTCTGATTTTGCAGCGTCCTCCAGGTTCCTTCAAATTTCAGCACTTTGCAGGCCGATTCTTTCAGAGACGGTATACCTGCTTGCCGTGGTAAGAAATGGGCAGATCAGTGATTGAAAAAAAAAACCCTATATAAACAGAAATATCAGGAATCAGCAGAACTGCAACATTTGACAAACGGAATTTTATTGTAGAGTAAAATGCCACATAATAGAAATGGAGTAGCAAAAGGATGGATAGACCAGAATGTTCCTGAATGTAAATCGTTCTATCCTGAAGACATGAAGACATTTATTTTGATTATACTAAACGTATCCTGGCACGTATCTTGCATGATGCATCTGTCTTGTTTCTTTCAAGAAATTTGATGGCATGAGGATTAATAGGCTTTGAAAGTGGTCATAGATCGATAAGAGATTGATCGGACCTACCTATGAATAAACTTTTGCCGTGTGATGCGGAGAGCATGCTTCTGGAGGGCACTTGCTACTTCATTCTGCATAAAGGTTCAATAAGCAATCATTTGTTTCTCTTTACAAGAACTGTGGAATGATTGAAACAAGAAATATACTACACATAAAAAAATGTGACTTCTCCTAGCAACAAAAGAAAAAAAAGTAATAGTAACGGATTTCAAGATTTATGTCAAACATCAAAAGTTGCCAAGGTTTTACCGATTCTTTCCACCTCCTGAAAACATCTTGGACTCTTGGATCGTATTAAATTAAAACGAAAAGATGTTTGTATAGATCAAGACCCAATATCATATTCAAAAAACAATCAAACAAACCTGGATCATCAAATGATGAGGGATCTGCGGAGCCTCAGTTACGGCCTTCTGCCGAAGATGTCATCTCAGTCATTGTCCGGTGGTTATTAATGTTATCCTCATTTGGTTTTTGTACTGCTAATGTTCACTGTAACAACTTTATAAATATGTGAAAGAATCAAATCAGATGTTTTTGGGGTCACAATAATTTAGAAATACTAGTTGTTTAGTACCAATATAGGACAACCCAAGGACCAACATGACAATGAGTATATATAATAGAAGCTGCATATCATAAAAAGTGGCAATAGCTTTAAAAAACAAATTATGAGTCAGGACAGCCTCAAGCATCAGTCTATTTTATAAAGTGGCGAAATCATTAGTAACAATGCAGGAAATCTCAGCTGCTCAATCATCAAATTGAGGATAGATAATTGTTAGATGCATTTTGTCTATCAAAAGTGGCAACAAAAAAAAAATCTTTAACAGTACTATCAATGTACGGCCAACTCAAGCATTAACTTGATTGAAACAGCATTAAAGTGATTACAAGGATAGACAATCATATGGGACATATTGTTTAGAGTGGCAAGACCGGACCATTCAGGAATAAAAAGATGGCATAGGTTAAAAATACGAGTGGGACACTGGACAGGTTCAATGCAGGCAAATGCAGGAGAGAACAAGCATACCGAATAGTTCAGAAACTATAACCTAACCAAAAGAGACATTAATTTTGAAATAGGCGGATATACCTACAGAACATTGACAGTAGTCGCTTGTAATTTCCAATCATTCAGAACGCCTCATTCAGTACAGGAAGTTTCAGTAGAACTACCCATATCAGGTAACGAATAGATCAGTGTGATTCATCAAAAGGAAAACCCACCTCCCTGCGTTGAAGTACAACATGGCAGATCACGTGATGAAAGAAATGCGCCCTGCAACCAAATACTCTAGAAATCACTAGTAAAAAACCACTGGTAAATCTGCCCATTTCCAGTATCATTTCGCACGAACATCTACTTGTCCACTCGAATCCCTCACACGATTTCGAACGGAGAAAATGCAGGGCGTTGGACGAGAGAGAACGGAGGAGGAGGGGAGCGTTCGTGTATGCGGCGGTCGGCGGTGGCGCGTGACGCCCGGGAAGAGGAGCCGGCGAGAGCCACGCCGCCGCGGATGAGGAGTTGGATTTGATGGCTGCGAGTTGTCGTGGATCGTCGTGCGCTCGGAATGGTCGGGTTGACTCTTTACAGTTGGGCCTCGTAGCGATTGACGCGCTTACTCAAAGCTCGCGTGGATCCGGCCATTCTCAACTTGGGCCTAATGTTGCGGACCCTTTATATTATCTGTATGGGCCTCATTTCCATATCAGAAGTAAAATTTTATTTTGTGACGGATTAGACTTGGATTTTTTAGATTTCACTCGAGTGCTATTTATGGAAGCAATTCTAGCTATCAAACAGATTCCTAGCATTTACTATGCAACTGGACAAACGTACTGTCCAGATACATAGACGATGCTATGAATCTAAATATCTATAAACATAGTTAAAAACGCTTACATTTTGGAACGAAGATAGTAGTTTTCAAGTACTCGCTTGAGATTGTGTTAGCGGCAAACGTGTGAATATGATTACACTTATAAGTTGGTTTTGATTAAATCATGCTAAATAGTATCTAATTCATCTCGTCATTGGTATGATTTCATTTTAATTGAAACGTACAACCGGTAAAGAGCATAAGCATTGCAGCCAAATTTTATCATTGATATTTTCTAGTTTAATGGGCAAAGTTTTTTTTCCGACTATTAACGGGCAAAGTTTGCACCCTATGATCATGACACCCTTACCAATGTTGTGCAACCAAACTCGATATTATATTACTCGCAAAAATAAACTCGATGTTATATTAGTTACATTTAAGGTTCTCATTTGGCATAATTAGGATCCACTAAAGTCTACATCTCGAAGATGACGATGGCGCTGGTGAAGTGTGAGATGGCCGTGTTCATTTATATTGGAATTCTCGTACATGTCATATCCGTCTGAATGGTGATTTTAGATGGTTGAATTTGTGGTTATTTCAATGTATCTTGTCTCCTATCAACGGAGTTGAAGTTGTTTGGATTGCTTTTGTACTTAGGAGATGTAATATAATTTAATATCAATAAAATTCCTTTTTAGCAAAGGCATAGCTTTTTTGACTGGAACATAGTTTTTCCATGAGATTATTTTAAGATGAAATAAATTTTTCATTCATCCAGAAAATAAAAATTAGTGGCCAGCAATCTCGTGGAATCTTGGGGTTTCATGGTTTTCCAATAAAAGAAAGATCCACATATCGGGCCGTGCCGTGCGGGCTCCGTGGGATCATACCGCCATGACCTTGGACAAGAAAGATCATGAACACTGTAGCTAAAAAAGGATGTGGTTCAAGCGTATATGCTCGTGCAAACTAGTGGCTGACCGTTAATAAGACGTCTGCGATTTGACCGTCTCAAGGACCAGTACTTTTGTGTACTATCTCCGATAACAGCGGAAGATTTCTTTTCCTCGCCCCGAAAAATGCGTGTTTTCTTATGGTGTCAGGTACGTTTAGTTCGTACGTACCCTTGAAAGCTCGCCATTTGTCACTAGCTGAACCAGCAAAGGCAGCACGACGCATGGCAAGAGCTATATATACACAGCAAGCACTCCGATTAAGCAGTTGAAAAAGTTTGCCGCAACTGTGACCGCACGACGCACCTCGACAATTAACAGCTCGCCAGCCCCGGCCGGCCGCTCGGTCATGTGCGAATCTGCTTCATCCCTGGTACGTGCATGCGCAGTTTCGCACACGCACACACCGCCTTGATCTGACTTGTTCCAATATCGCCACTACACGTTAACGCTAACACCCGCTGCATATCTGGTGATCGAGCATAATGACCAGATGCCGCCGTCGCCGTCGCCGGAGTACAAGCACTTCTGCCGGGTGTGCAACAAGGGGTTCACATGCGGCAGCGCGCTCGGCGGGCACATGAGGGCGCACGGCGCCAGCGACGTCGACGCGTTCGGCAACGCCGACGACGACGTCGGCGGCGACGACCGGCCGGCCGCCGCCGGCGCGCGGTCGTCGGACGACGGCCGCCAGTGGGACGCGGCGGCGGGCACGTCGGCGTCGGCGGCGACGCACGCGTACGCGCTCCGGGCCAACCCGAACCGCCTGATCAGGAGCTGCCAGGTGTGCAAGAACTGCGGGAAGGAGTTCACGTCGTGGGAGCTGTTCCTCGAGCACGGCAGGTGCAACTCGGACGACGACGAGGACAAGGCGGAGTACGACGGCTCGTCGTCGCCTCCGTCTGACGTCGACGGCGACGACGATCCGGCAGTGGCCGCCGCCGGCGGCGGGTGGTCGAAGGGCAAGCGCTCGCGCCGCGTCAAGATGATGAATGCCGCCGCGGGGGACGTCGTCGCCGACGTGCCCGCGTCCGCGCCGTCGTCGCGGCGGTGCGCGTCGGGGGAGGAGGAGGACCTGGCCAACTGCCTCGTCATGCTCTCGTCTTCCAACGTCGAGCTCGCCGCCGCCGCCGCCGCAACCGGTGCGACCGGGACCAGCCACCAGCAGCAGCCGTCGTCGGCGAGCAAGGAAGGGGACAGAGGGCCGCCGCAGCTTCTGCAACCGATCTCGTTCCTGGCTCCGGCGCCGGAGCCCGTGATGGCGCTGCCGTCAGCGACGCAGTACGTCTCCCCCGCACCGCGTGGCTTGTTCGAGTGCAAGGCCTGCAAGAAGGTGTTCACCTCGCACCAAGCTCTCGGCGGGCACCGCGCCAGCCACAAGAAAGTGAAGGGCTGCTTCGCGGCCAGGTTCGACAGCAACGTCAGCGAGACACCCAGCCACGCAGATCCTAACAACGACAATGGCAAGGCCGCCGCCGTGGACGCTGCCGCCAGTACTGCCGATGCCAACAAGGCAAGCGTTCATGGCAGCAGCGCTGACGGCGACGCAAACGCAGGGACGAGCGAGACCGCGGCAACACTGTCCTTGGCCCTCGCGCCGGCCGTTCACGAGCCCTCGCCGCCCGTCGCGGCGCCGTTCCCCGTCGTCGCATCAGCAGCAGCGCCGAGCAGCAGCAAGAAGAACACAAAGATGCACGAGTGCTCCGTCTGCCACCGCCTCTTCACCTCGGGGCAGGCGCTGGGAGGCCACAAGCGCTGCCACTGGCTGACGACCTCGAGCAGCGCGGACCCGGCCAACCCGGTCGCCAACCTCACCGTCCCGCCGCTAACCGAAGACCTCGTCGGCGTGGTCAGGCACCAGCTCATGCTCCGGCCGCTGGCGGCCGACCCGCCGGAGCCGGCGCTCGACCTCACCATCGCTCACCCCGTCGCGCGAGCAGCAGCCGATCAGCCCGGAACCAGCTCGTTCCACCACCTCGACGCGCCGCCGCCGGTCCTGCATTTCCAGTCGCCGGTGGTGCTCGACACCACGAGCCTCCGGAACAGGACCTCCACAACGAGCGGCCACGACGGCGCGACGGCGAGCGCCGCCGCCGCGGAGGACGAGGCGGACAGCACCGTCGTCAAGCGAGCCAGGCTCAGCGACCTCAAGGCCGTGGTGAGCATGGACGGGGAGGCCCCCGAGCCGTGGCTCAAGGTGGGCATTGGCTCCTCGTCGGCTGGAGGTGACGATGACAAGAACACCCGGGAGTGATTGATTGATTGATCTCTATTAATCAGACTTATAGTACATAGTATATTTTTGTTTTTTCTTTTTCTTGCGGGAAAGTACATATGTTTTGTTAACTAACTCTAGTTCAGAGCATTGTATTTGTCAGTTTGAGTACATTATGCCTGTGCATGCAAGCCATTCTTTTGTAGATTAGCATACTTGTATGGACACGGTACGTAAGTACGTGCATATATGAATTCTTTTCAGGAAGCTGTGATGAGTAATAAGAGCAGCTTCAAATGTCTCCCGAATTGTTTGTGCAGCTATATTCATTTCCTATGTCCTACTCCTAGTTAGATAAATTTTATGGCCCTTGTTCTCGAAAGAAGAGAAAACTGTTTGAGGTTTCCAAACATCTTGATCCTGACAAAGTAAAGGAGAGAAAAGGCCCTTTAGGCCAGTCTCAATGGGCCTTTCATCAACATTAAATAAGGTGCCACATCAACAAAATAGATGATATGGCACATCAATTAAGATGAAAGAGGAGAAGTTCCTTTCATTCTAATGAAAGGAAGTTGGCACGGTTTCATATATATGAAAGCTTATTGAAAGACCCATTGAGAGCAAAAACTTTCATCCTAACATGTTTTGACCAATCTCAATGCAAAAATTTAATATTATACTTTGCTTATGAAACCGTAAGATGAAATTGTGCATTGAGAGAGACCATTTCATTTATCATGTGGAAACTCTAAATCTGATGTGGCATCTTTGAAAAGTGTGAAATGATTGTCATGTATAGTCTGCTGCTCTCCTTTTGGAGGTTCGACGTCAGATTCAGGGATTCCTGCTAAGATGTTCGCACTTAATCACCATGAACAACAGATTGAAATAAAATATAGAGAGCAGATGAAATAAGAACAGACGAAGTTTGAAAAGCAACAAAGATAAAAAAAAAAAAATCGAAGATCATAAAAAATTCCGTTGCCGGGACTCGAACCCGGGTCTCTCGGGTGAGAGCCGAGTATCCTAACCAGCTAGACTACAACGGATTTGTGGTAATGATCTTATATTTCTTTTAAAATCTTTTCTAAGAAAAATGTTTACACTTTGTTGCCACCCTCTCGCTTCGTGTGCCTGCATTTTTCTACTTTCATTTCTAATTTACATGTACATACGTCGCTTCCTTACTTCCAGACTTCCAACGTTCCAGTTCCAGCAGTACGTGTAGTGCGGCAAGCAGATGCTATGATCGCACTATTTCGGTGTTACCACAAGAAGCTGAGGCTAAGCGATCAACTAGTTGCGGATATCATTAGCACTACAAGTTGTAGACATGTGGTTTAAAGGTTTCAACTAGAAGGGGGAGGATCCAACAATGCTGCCGCCTAGTATTTTCCAATTCCCCGATGACAGAGCACTGCAGCACATCACTGTCGAACATTCAGCGGTAGGCAGGCCACTACGACTGAAACTTTTAGCGTCTTTCAACTGTAATCGTACAGCACGCTACAAACTAAAGGACATGCCTTTGTATCGGTGAAGCCGGTCACTGTCCGTTCAGGATTCCGCCCGCCATGAGCGGCGATGAAAGTTGGAACCAATGGCAGAGCCGCGCCTTTGGCCCAACCGAGCGTAGAGGATCAAGGACCTAGTCACCGCGGTCAAAGGATACCGAGCATAAACCCGTTGCCATTTCGAGGTCCTGGAGGAAACGATGCGTTATTCTCGGCACTAAATTTGCATCCGTTTTACCAAGCAACGATGGCTAATTTTAGAGGAACGTCAGTTATATTCTCCCGTAAGAAACGCTGCTGGTTGCTTCAAGTGGGACCCCCAAGCTAGTTTCACTCCAGAGATTTGCTTCTACTCCAATTGCATGCAGACAGAAAGAAGAAGCAGTCATATCAAAAAAGAAAGAAGGATCAGTGCTGCTAGCTTAAACTCTACCTTTTTTTTTCGAGGGAGCTTAAACTCTACTTACAGAATCAGTTCGAAATCACACCCCAATGATGATATTTATGAAACATTGTGAAAGCAAGGAGACGGGCATCGGAGATCCAATAACAGAGACAGCAAGAAAATGACAGGAAAAAGGAGAGGAGAGAACACCAAGCGTTGCCGCTGGCCTATGATCTCACTAAGCCCGGCTGCCTCGTCTACTCACCCACGAAGCAAGTAATCCAGCCGCCTCCTTGACCTGTAAGCGTTAGCGTACCAACTGAAAGCTGCTTGGCATGCCAGCCGAGTATCATGAAGCAGCCGATTGGTGCATACACGCATTAGTGCCAGTAGTTTATATCGTTATACAGCGACTGGAACACATGGCTCGGTCACTCACCGGCGCACGCATGATGGGAAGCAGACTGCTCCCGCGACGCTTGTGCAGCAATGCTGCCAGAGGGGTGATTAACTTTGGAGGAGTAGGTGTTTAGTGGGGTAATCATGTAAACTGTCGCGCACCTAATGCCAGAAATCTCGAAAGCAGTTGGTTGGAAAGGAAAGGAAAGGCCCCCGGCCCTCTCGCACCGCAGGCGCACCAAAAGCGTTCACCACGTCGCGCACGCACGTTGCTGATGCCTTGCTCTCTTGCTAAGCTACTGCGTGTTTAAGTTATAATATTGGTGTTTTTATATAAAATCACCAAAATCTGGGGTGTTATATGCAAAAATAACACAATCCAG
The DNA here is from genome assembly GCA_007726485.1 of Eragrostis curvula. Taxonomy (NCBI): domain Eukaryota; kingdom Viridiplantae; phylum Streptophyta; class Magnoliopsida; order Poales; family Poaceae; genus Eragrostis; species Eragrostis curvula. The sequence continues at coordinate 27,661 of RWGY01000584.1, forward strand.
CAATTTTCGGATTATCCATGTCAATTTTCGTAATTAACAGGATTTTTCCGTAATTTTCAGATATTCCAGGGATATTCTGGTAATTTCCAGATGTTCCGAGGATATTTTCATAATTTTCTGATACGCCGAGGACTTTTCTGGTAATTGCCAGGGCTTCTTTGTGATTTTCAGAGTTTCCGAGTATATTCTCGGAGTTTCTGAAATTTTGAGGACTTCTTTGTAAGTTTCGGACTTTTCTGTAAAATCCTGAACCGCGCGAGGACTTATACGAAATTTCCGATCTTTGGAGGACTTTCTTGTAAAAGTGCGTTGGAGTATATAAAGGGCCAAAACCCTAATCCCTTTCACTTTCTTCACTTTCTCCTCCAAGCCAGCCGCCGCCTTCTTTCTTTTCTTCTCCCCTTCTTCTCTTCTTCACCAGATCCGTTCGGGTAGGTGCTTGCGTTGCTGCTGCTTGCGTAGCAGCCCGTGGCGCGGCGGCCAGGGGTCCTCGTGGCGCGGAGGAGCTCGCGGCGCGGCGGCCAGGGGTTCGCGCGGCGCGGTGCAGCCCGCCGGACCGGGCCCGCAGCCCGGCTGCTCGGAGCGCGGAGGCCATGCGCGGGTAGCCTTGTTGGGCCGTGCGGCGGCGCGACGGCTGCGGAGGCCGGGGCCCGTGCGCGCGGAGGTCCGGGTGGCGCTGTGCGCTTGCTCGCCGGCTGCCCGCGCGCGGCGCGGCAGCGCGCGGCGCGGAGTGGGCCCCGGATTGGCGCAGCCCGCGTGGTCGCGCAGGCGCGCGCGTCGCGGTCCGCGTGGCTCGTCTGCCAGGCCGGGGCTGTGCGGCGCGGTGCGCCCGTACGGCACGCGGTTTGGCCGGCGTCTTTTTTCTTTTTTCTTCATTGTGGATTGCGCCGGATGTTGTGATGTAGATCTCGATCTAGGGTTCTTCATGAACCACTTAGATCTCGATCTGATTTTCTTCTGTTGCTTCTCAGATCTAGGGTTAGGGTTTGAGGCCCGTAGCCCTTTGTTGCTTCTGTTGTGATTCGACGATTGCCTGTACCGGACTTCGTGCCGGGTAGGGTTAGGGTTAGGGTTCTTCGTGAACCACTGTAGATCTCGATCCGAGGATGAACTATGGTTAGGTTAAATAACCTTGTTCCCTTTTGTTTCTGTTTGTTTCTGGATCTTGATCTAAGGTGTAGATCTAGTTTAGATCTAAGGAGCTCGACGCTCTGGTGTCGTTGCACCAGATGCGCAAGGGCCTGGCGATGTTGCGCCCACCTTGTTTTTCTCGATTTTTGTATCTCGATCTAGGGTTAGAGAATGAAACTCTTAGCCCTTTTGCTTCTTTGTACTGCTTGCAGATCTCGATCTAGGGTTAGGGAATGAAACCCTTAGCCCTGTTGCTTGCTGGACAGATCTTGGCTGCAACGAGTCAAGATAGCAAAAATCATACGCTGAACAAGAACGTACCGTAGCTCACCGATCTGCTGGGCGAATTTCTCGTAGAGCGTGCTGATAACGTGTTAGGTTATCGGCGGAACGACGGCACGTAGATCACGACAGATAACAAATAGTAAAACTGGAATAGAGGAGACGAAATTCTTTATTGCGAAATTCTGATGTCAGGGTACACAGGGGGGGTCTCCTCAACTATTTATAGGGGTGGAACCCTAACTTCGTGTTGGGCTCCAATGCGATAAAGTAGCCCACATGGACCAGGACAGCTTCTTCTAGAAGTTGGGCCTGGCCCATTAAGAGTTTTACAACACTCCCCCTTGGGCTCTTTATCGTGATAAGTATGCCTCATAAAAACTCCTAAAAACCCAGTGGGAAAAATTGGAGAAAAGAGCACATATTACCACCACTTGTATGCACACATTGTCTCGTTAAAAACCTTATTGAGAAAACTTCATGTGAAAAACTCATAAGGGAAAAAGAGTGCAATGTTTTTAATCTTCATGATTAATGTTTATCAATCTTCATGACTGATATGAATTATCTTCGAGATAACTCATTTAGTTCGGGAATGTGATGTACTTAGGGAAGTTCTCCCCCTGTTCCATGCACTTCTCTAAGTCTTCTCATGCCAATACCACGCCGACACTCTTCGAGAGTGCGGGAAGGTAAGGCCTTTGTGAACATATCTGCAAGATTGTCACAAGATCGGACATGTGTTACTAAAATCTCTCCCTGCTCTTGCATTTCATGCGTGTGGAAGAATTTAGGTAACATATGCTTTGTCCTGTTCGACTTTACGTATCCCGATTGTACTTGTGCAATACAAGCTTTATTATCTTCATAGATAATTGTAGGGGATGGAGTATACGCCACTCCACTGGTCTTCATTATATGGCTTGTCATCCTCCTGAGCCAGGCGCACTCCTTTGCAGCTTCAAACAATGCGATGATCTCCGAGTAATTTGTCGATGTAGCAACCAATGTTTGCTTCGTTGACTTCCACGAAATTGCAGTTCCTCCAAATAAAAACACATATCCCGTCTGAGATATTGATTTATGTGGATCAGATAAATATCCAGCATCAACATAACCCACAAGGGTTAATTCCCCATTCTTCTTGAAAAATAATCCAAGGTCTTCAGTTCCTCTCAAATATCGGAGGATTTGCTTGATGCCATTCCAATGCCTTCTAGTTAGTGCTGAGCTATATCTTGCAAGTAGATTAACAGCAAAAGCTATGTCGGGCCTTGTACCATTCGCAAGGTACATCAAGGCTCCAATGGCACTGAGGTATGGATATTGAGGTCCCAATAATTCCTCATCTTCCTGCTTCGGTCTAAAAGGATCTTGATCTATATCAAGGGATCTCACCACCATAGGTGATCGGAGTGGATATGCTTCGTGCATATTAAATCTCTCTAATACCTTCTTGGTATAGTTTGATTGGTGCAAGAGTACCCCTTCAGGAGTATGTTCAAGTTGCAAACCTAAACAATATGTAGTCTTGCCCAAGTCCTTCATTTCAAATTCAGTCTTCAAGTATGAGCAAGTCTCTTCAATTTCATTGGTAGTACCAATGATGTTCAAGTCATCAACATAAACAGAGATTATGCAAAAGCCTTTCTCTGATTTCTTTATGAATACACAAGGACAATCTTCATTCTTCACAAATCCCTTTTTCAAGAGAAATGTACTGAGCTTGTTGTACCACATTCTCCCTGATTGTTTCAAACCATATAGTGACTTCTGTAATTTGACACTATATAATTTGCGGTCATCTTCATTTGGGACTTTTATACCTTCTGGAACTTTCATATAGATTTCTGTATCTAATGTTCCATATAGATATGCTGTGACCACATCCATAAATCGCATCTGCAAATTCATATTCACCGCCATTGAGATCAAATACCGGAATGTGATTCCATCCATTACGGGAGAGTAGGTTTCTTCGTAGTCAATGCCAGGTCTCTGCGTGAAACCTTGCGCTACGAGTCTCGCCTTATATCTAGTCACTTCATTTTGAGCATTTCTCTTCCGGACAAACACCCATTTGTGACCCACTGGTTTAATGCCAGTTGGTGTAAGGTTTACACTACCAAACACCTCTCTTTTCTTTAGCGAGTTTAACTCTGCACAGATTGCATCTTTCCACTTTGGCCAATCAGGACGCTTCTTGCATTCCTTCATTGATTTTGGTTCAGATTCCAAATCAATTTGTGTTGCAATCGTTTCAGCAAAGTATGTATTGACTTCAAGTGTCTTTCTATTATATACCACTCCCGTCTCAACATAATTCGTTGAATTTTCATTTCCTTGATCCTCATTATCGATAGATACATTGAGGTCAGGAATTTCCGGTATCCCCTCATGAGATTCATGTACATTCTCACTTGGGTTTAATTCTTCAAGTCTCACCACTTCATGTGGATCACTTTCACCTTCTTTGGTTTTCTTTTGAGCAGTTTGCTTAGGCTTCTTCTCCGCAGGACGTCTCCTAGGAGCTTTAGCTTGAGCTTGTACTCTAGGCTTCTTGGGTGCCCTAGTAACCGGTTCACTCCCCCTCTTCCTAGCATTCGTTGCTTTTATGGAAGAAGGTTGGAATTCCATATATTCATCCTCTTCAAATGGGATTTCTATTCTTTCAGGAGCATTTACAGCCGGTATATGAGACTTCACAATGTCTCTTGTATTGGTGAAAGCTTCAGGCAATTCATTAGCAACTCTCTGCAAGTGGAGTATATTCTGAACTTCGAGTTCAGCTTCTTTAGTGCGAGGATCCATTCCTAGGATTCCTTTAGCATCCCAATCTATTTGCCAGCATTCTTCTCTAGAGAGATACTTTCCTCCCCCTAATGCCGGGAAATGATCTTCATTAAAGATACAATCAGCGAACCTTGCAGTATGCAAATCTCCAGTGGAGGGTTCTAAGTACTTGATTATGGACGGACTTTCATATCCAACGTAAACTGCGAGTTTCCGTTGTGCGCCCATAGCAGTTCGCTGAGGTGGAGGGATTGGAATGTATACAGCACATCCAAATCTCCGTAAATGGGAAACATTTGGTATTCTACCACGCACCAATGCTAATGGTGATTCTTCATGTGTAGCAGATGGTCGTAATTGGATAAGTGCTGCTGCATGCAACACCGCATGCCCCCAACAAGAGGTAGGCAATAAGCAATTCTGTAATAATGGTCGAGCGATCAATTTGATCCTCTTGATTAATGATTCTGCAAGACCATTTTGTGTATGCACGTGTGGTACAGAGTGTTCCACTTTGATGCCCATACTCATACAATAATCATCAAATACCTTCGATTTAAATTCTCCAGCATTATCCATTCGAATGGATTTGATTCTATGATCTGGAAAATGTGTCTTCAATTGTATGATCTGGGCAGTCAATCGTGCAAATGCATGGTTTCTAGTAGATAATAGACATACATGGCTCCACTTCGAGGAAGCGTCTATTAACACCATGAAGTAGCGGAAAGGCCCTGATAAGGGACTAATTGGTCCGCATATATCACCTTGAATTCGTTCAAGAAATGACATAGATTCTGCTTGAATCTTAAGCTGCGAGGGGCGAGTAATAAGCTTCCCTTTTGCGCATGCAATGCACAAGAAATCTGCTTGATTTGGGAAATCTTTTGTCTTCAAATTATGCCCCGTTGCATTCTTCGTAATTCTCTGCATCATATTAAGGCCAGGGTGACCAAGACGGTCATGCCATAATCTATATGCTTCTTGATTGGTAAAGATTGTCTTGAACGTAGCAAAATCTTTGTTTGGCTTAATGTACGTATAGTACAAGCCTTCTTTGACTGACGGACAACTTTCAATAGTGGTCTTCTTATTGCCTTCTTTCTTGGTTATGATAAGACGTTCTTCACCTCCATCATCATTGGTTTCTACGTGAAACCCATTTCTTCGGATATCCTTAAAGCTTAACAATGTCCGGGTTGAATCCGGATAAAGTAATGCTTCTTGGATTGTTAATTGCGTACCATTTGGTAGGACAAATGTGGCCCTTCCTGTGCCAACAATCTTATTGTTATTGCCAATAACAGTAAGAATATTCCCAGTATACTTTCGAAGTGTCTGGAAATAGCAAGTGTCCCTTAGAATAGTAGCAGTGGTGCAACTGTCTACAAGACAGAGCTCCTCATCCATAGTCATTTTGCTCCACAATGCTGTAATTCATACATAAGAAATGTATAAACAAAGAAAGTAATCAATGACAAACTTCACAAACTGATTTATTCAAAGCAAATGTCTTCTCTTCGAGAGATTACATAAACGAACTAATTCCTTCGAGGAATGTAAACTTATTTCACTCCTATTACAAATAGATAACTAAATAATTCTTAATAGTCTTCATGACTACGCAGAATCTCCATGCACATCTTCCTCTTCATCCATGAGATCATTGTCCAACTCCAGGTCAGAGGATTTGCTTGGTGTTGCATGGTCCATTGGTGCCTTTGTTGTTGGCTGCGTGCCTTCAACAAAGTTAGCCTCATGCTGCGCGAGCTTCTTTTTGAGGTCTTTGTACATGTCAACATACTTCTGTGGTGTTTCACATATTTTGGACCAATGGCCATGCATACCACACCTATAGCAATCCTGATCCTGTTCACCATACGCTCCCCCTGAAGGTGTCTTCTTTGACTTCCCTTTTGCGTTCTTCTTGAAAGCATTAGGTTTGTTTTGGACCTTCGGGGGTGCATTTGGTGTAGCTTTGGGAGCACCTTTACCCTTATTATTCTTGTTCTTCTTCTTCTTATTGATGGAGACGGCATTCGCTTCATGCGGTGCCAAGGAGCCAGTAGGATGATTCTTATGATTCTCCATAATCAATTCGTCCTCCCCCTGATCTTGCTGCAATGCATTACTCAGGGCGACATAGGTTTCATAATTCTCCTTCTTGTACTGGCGGCTCACATAAGTGAACTTAGGGTGAAAGGTGGAAAGGGTCTTGTTAATAAGATCCTTTTGCGTAAGCTCTTTGCCACAAAGCTTCATGCGTGTGACAATCCCATAAAGCTTGGTGTTGTAATCCTCCACAGTCTTGTAGTCTTGGTAGCGTAGGTTTTGCCATTCACGCTCAACCTTGGGGAGTAAGACATTTTCAATCTGCTCAAAGCGTTTCTTCAATGAGTCCCACAAGACTTTTGGATCACGTTCTGTCATGTATTCACTCTTCAGAGTAGCACTTAAGTGGTGGCGCAAGAAATGCAAAGCCTGCGCCTTCTCCACGTCTGTTGCGGCAGTGTCACCCGCCTTAGGCAGAACGGTCTTCAAAAGATCTTTGCTGCTTAGGAGGATCTCCGCATCAAGTGCCCATGACAGGTAGTTGCTTCCATGAGGAGTCAAGACTTCAAAGTCTCTCTTCACGAGGTCAGACATCTGCATGATGTCAATGTGCAAGGATTAATTCATGTATCCAAGTAATAGAGAGTATAAGTATAACAAAAACTGCGTGTTTAAGTTATAATATTGGTGTTTTTATATAAAATCACCAAAATCTGGGGTGTTATATGCAAAAATAACACAATCCAGCAATTTTCGGATTATCCATGTCAATTTTCGTAATTAACAGGATTTTTCCGTAATTTTCAGATATTCCAGGGATATTCTGGTAATTTCCAGATGTTCCGAGGATATTTTCATAATTTTCTGATACGCCGAGGACTTTTCTGGTAATTGCCAGGGCTTCTTTGTGATTTTCAGAGTTTCCGAGTATATTCTCGGAGTTTCTGAAATTTTGAGGACTTCTTTGTAAGTTTCGGACTTTTCTGTAAAATCCTGAACCGCGCGAGGACTTATACGAAATTTCCGATCTTTGGAGGACTTTCTTGTAAAAGTGCGTTGGAGTATATAAAGGGCCAAAACCCTAATCCCTTTCACTTTCTTCACTTTCTCCTCCAAGCCAGCCGCCGCCTTCTTTCTTTTCTTCTCCCCTTCTTCTCTTCTTCACCAGATCCGTTCGGGTAGGTGCTTGCGTTGCTGCTGCTTGCGTAGCAGCCCGTGGCGCGGCGGCCAGGGGTCCTCGTGGCGCGGCGGCCAGGGGTTCGCGCGGCGCGGTGCAGCCCGCCGGACCGGGCCCGCAGCCCGGCTGCTCGGAGCGCGGAGGCCATGCGCGGGTAGCCTTGTTGGGCCGTGCGGCGGCGCGACGGCTGCGGAGGCCGGGGCCCGTGCGCGCGGAGGTCCGGGTGGCGCTGTGCGCTTGCTCGCCGGCGGCCCGCGCGCGGCGCGGCAGCGCGTTGGCCAGCGCGCGGCGCGGAGTGGGCCCCGGATTGGCGCAGCCCGCGTGGTCGCGCAGGCGCGCGCGTCGCGGTCCGCGTGGCTCGTCTGCCAGGCCGGGGCTGTGCGGCGCGGTGCGCCCGTACGGCACGCGGTTTGGCCGGCGTCTTTTTTCTTTTTTCTTCATTGTGGATTGCGCCGGATGTTGTGATGTAGATCTCGATCTAGGGTTCTTCATGAACCACTTAGATCTCGATCTGATTTTCTTCTGTTGCTTCTCAGATCTAGGGTTAGGGTTTGAGGCCCGTAGCCCTTTGTTGCTTCTGTTGTGATTCGACGATTGCCTGTACCGGACTTCGTGCCGGGTAGGGTTAGGGTTAGGGTTCTTCGTGAACCACTGTAGATCTCGATCCGAGGATGAACTAGGGTTAGGTTAAATAACCTTGTTCCCTTTTGTTTCTGTTTGTTTCTGGATCTTGATCTAAGGTGTAGATCTAGTTTAGATCTAAGGAGCTCGACGCTCTGGTGTCGTTGCACCAGATGCGCAAGGGCCTGGCGATGTTGCGCCCACCTTGTTTTTCTCGATTTTTGTATCTCGATCTAGGGTTAGAGAATGAAACTCTTAGCCCTTTTGCTTCTTTGTACTGCTTGCAGATCTCGATCTAGGGTTAGGGAATGAAACCCTTAGCCCTGTTGCTTGCTGGACAGATCTTGGCTGCAACGAGTCAAGATAGCAAAAATCATACGCTGAACAAGAACGTACCGTAGCTCACCGATCTGCTGGGCGAATTTCTCGTAGAGCGTGCTGATAACGTGTTAGGTTATCGGCGGAACGACGGCACGTAGATCACGACAGATAACAAATAGTAAAACTGGAATAGAGGAGACGAAATTCTTTATTGCGAAATTCTGATGTCAGGGTACACAGGGGGGGTCTCCTCAACTATTTATAGGGGTGGAACCCTAACTTCGTGTTGGGCTCCAATGCGATAAAGTAGCCCACATGGACCAGGACAGCTTCTTCTAGAAGTTGGGCCTGGCCCATTAAGAGTTTTACAACACCTTCCTGCACTGGTTAAAAATGGATGGAAGTCAATGTGAAGTAAAGCGAGGAGTAATTTCCGCCGGGAGCCAGAAATTTCCGGGAAGGAATAACGAGACGTGGTTGCAGTTTGAGCAGGCATTGCCTGCCTGCCTGCCTTTGGGAGTAAGCTAATGAGCGAATCACAATCAATCCTTGCCTAAACCGTATCGTGATCTCCGATTCCTATCCGCACCATAGTTTAATGACGGGAAACAAAAGGTGTAAAACACAGAGGTGCAGTGCGAGTGACTCATGCGCGTCGTCCGCCATTAACGTCCAGATCCCATCGGGTTAGCTCGACGCGTGCTGCTAATCACCCTAGCCGCACTCCACTCCACCGCACCATCGATGAGATGCCTGCCATGCATGCGCTCTGTTTCTTCTTCCGGGTCTTGCTCATCATCCCAACCTCCTTTGTCACCTACTCCGCGTTCCCATCCGGCACTGAACTCCCGTCGTCTCTCACACATAACTCACTGCACGCATAGATGCCACACCAGCAACAGCAAGGTTGGAGCAAGTCAAGCAGCAGGGGGAAACCGCACTTTCTTGATCCGAGTGGGATGGAGGCTTAACTTGGACAGACAGGGTCTATATTAAGCCAGTCCATAATAAGGGAAGCTGACAGCCACGGGGTAGGCATATTCCAAAAATCAAAAGTAATATATCGTATTGATGTTCATAATTCTTTGCATTCAGAGCAGGCACTACTTACCTGACATACCAGCTGTTTGGCAAAGTGGAGAATGCGTGTCGAAATCATCTGTACATGGTAGGAAATAAAATTGTGCGTAATTGTTGACCCGAAGTGACCTTTGCGCAATGCAACCATGACTGGAAAAATGGACCACAAGAGAGGGATAGTAAAGCATCAGCCTCGTTTCAATATCCTTCATGTTAACACCATTTATTCCTACGATTTACTCAACATTTATTAGCTTCTTGTTGCCATCTTTTGCTCTTTTTGGATGGTTCCTTGTATTCAGGGAGAATTTTCTTGATGTGTCAATTCATATACTATTTGTTTTTCTCCTGATGACGACATGTCACTTTACATTGCTCTGCTGGTTCATAGGTAGTATAGTGTTTCATAGTATTCCAATAAAAAATTGTGTTTGCTCTTATCTGCTCTGATCTGAAAATGCAATAGCAAAGAATACGAGGAGCCACTTACAAATACAAAACAGAAAAAGAAATCGGGAGAAAAAAAAAAGGAATAAATGTGGGGGAAGCTTGGCAGTTCCGCTATATTCTAACTCCCCACGGAGGCAGGGGCAGCAGCGCTCTCTCTCCACCGTCGTCTCATCAAGCTCGTATTTTTAGCTCTCCTGTGCTCGCCTCGCTCGTCTCTCGTCAAGCTTTCCAAGCTCTCGCCATGGCCAAGACCACATGCAAGCTCTGCTCCCGCCGCTTCGCCAGCCCGCGCGCCCTGGCCGGCCACATGCGCGCCCACTCCATCGCCGCCGCCAAGTCGCAGCAGATCTCCACGGCGTCGTCCGCCTCCACCTCCGTCGTGGCCGGCGGTGGCGACGACTACGACGCGGACGCCAAGAAGAAGCCCGGCGGCCAGGGGTACGTGCTCCGTGAGAAGCCCAAGCGCCGCGTCCGCCTCGCAGAGTCCGACTTCTCAGATCGCGAGAGCGAGACGACGGGCTTCTTCTTCCCCTCATCGCCCGGCGCCAAGCTCGGATCGGGCGGGGACGCCGAGCCGGTGAGCTCGGTCTCCGACGGCGCCACGCCGGAGGAGGACGTCGCGCTGTCCCTGATGATGCTCTCCCGCGACTCCTGGCCCTCCCCACCGCCGCCGCCGCCGCTGGTGCTGCCGTTCTACCGCGTCGACTCCGACGACGACGGCGAGTGCGACGCCGCCCGCCCGATCGCGCAGAAGCGGACGCGGTACGAGTGCCCCGCGTGCAAGAAGGTGTTCCGATCGTACCAGGCGCTCGGCGGCCACCGCGCGAGCAACGTGCGCGGCGGCAAGGGCGGCTGCTGCGGCGCGCCTCCGCCGCTCGGCAGCACGCCTCCTCCTTCCCCGCTGCTGCAGCAGCCATTGCCGGCGTGGGAGACGAAGGCGCACGAGTGCCCGCACTGCTTCCGCGTGTTCTCGTCGGGCCAAGCTCTGGGCGGCCACAAGCGGTCCCACCTCTGCTCAGCCGCCGCCGCCGCCGCCGTCGCCACCATGGACGCACCAGGCGCTCCTCCCCCGGTGGCGATGAAAAGCCTCGGGTTCATTGATCTGAACCTCCCGGCGACGTTCGACGACGTGGAGCTCTCCGCCGTGTCAGATCCCTTCCTCGCGTCCAAGCCAGGTTCTTGAAAGCAAAGCAGGGGCAAGCAAACCGGCTGCTTTGCTTTGTCACGCTCGCCTTTCGGTTGATTCCAATGGAGACGATGATTCGAGCGGAGGAAGGATCAGAGATAACACAAGCTGCTTAGCGAAGCGGCCAGAAAGGTAAAGAAACTGATTAGGAAAAAAAAACCAAGGAGACATCTTTGCTTGGGTAGATTGTTTATTTTTCCTGCTTATGATTCGATTGCGTTGATTCAATCAGCTACCGTATTGCTCTAGTAGTCCCCCCATTTCGTTGTCTTTTTGTTTGTTTCGAGCTATGGAGCAGAGTAGATTGGTACAGGCTAACAGAGCAAGTTCTTGAATTCTCAATTTTACAATCAAGCTAGAAAATGTCCCATAAAAGAGCTAGAGAAAGAAAACTCCAGCTGAACTGTAGCTTTCTGTTGCAGTCTCCAGCTGTTCTCGTTCCAACTGTCCGTAGTAGTGGAGCTTGGCAAACCACCAATGCAATCGCAGTCATTCGCCAGCAGTGAAAACGCCATGAAAATAGCAATGCCAATGCAGGATTGGCCTCGTGTTCATAGCTAATCAACCATATGCAGCTGCAAAAACTCTGGTGCTGCTCTGCTTGCCCCCCTTCCTTTCTCTGCTTTTGCTTCTGCTGCCCACTCACACTCGCCAGTCGCCACCCGCATCTCAACAACCTGCATCCTTCTCCTGCTGCTAGCAACGAGCAGCAAAAAGGCTTCGTACTGTTGTTCTGTGCAGAAGTACTGTGCCCAGACCATTTTGTTCTTGAATCCTTCGCCTCGCTGCGCTGTGGACCCCGCACACTGCCCGGCACGAGCATAATGCTTCCCAACAGATTGTCCGTCCACGCAACTAGCGAAACAGAATGCAGTTTTTAAAGGACGCATTGCTAAGATATTTCACGAATCTTAACACCCTGCCGAGATTTTGTACTAGCACACGAGTATTATACGGGATGTTGTTGGTTACGATGAGATCTATCTGAAGAAGAAGAGTTTGGTCAGAGGCTTTCGATTTTAATTACAGGAGCTGCTCTCCACGTTTGTAGGCAGCAGGTGGTTATATGCATGGCCGGCCCATCGCTCGTGCCCACGTGGCACCATCTTTGTCATACCCTTTTCTCTCTCCTCTACACTTGGCTTGGTTTGCATCGGCCGGTCTCAGGTCAGGTCAGTGGTCATCCACGTCGGATCTGCGGGGCTCTGTTAATCTTAGGATTAGAAGCAAGATTAAGTCAGAGTTATTTATAATGGTTGTACTGTTACTACCACCGTACCTGGAGCACGGAGCCCGAGGCGGATCTCGCCGGTAAACCGGTTGGTTCACGCGGCAGCAGAAGACATATGGGAGCGAACATGTTATGACAGGTGGGCCCAGCTTGCTCCGGCCGCCCGCGTGGGCCGTTCTTGTGTGCTCTTCTGCGTGGCGGTAGCCTATCGGAGCGGAAAGCCGACCGCGCGGGTGACGGGACGCTTGCTCACGTGGCGGCAGGAGGCGGCCCATCGGATCGAGGATGGACGGCTGGAATTGATGTTTGGAGCCCTGCGCTTTTCGAGTGGGTTGGGGCCAAGGCGATCGATCTCCTGTCCGTTCTCCTGCTCTGTGCCACAGTAGTACTTTCCACTAGTTGCTGGTCAAGACTGAAGGGAACAGCTGAAATATCCTTCTTTTTTTGTTTTGCGGGGAATTAGTCAGTTCTACTAGAACAAATCGGGGGCATTACAGACAAACGAGGCCAAAAGAGGCGCTGAAAAGTATGTTTAACACTCGCTAACAAGAAACATACGCGGAGCAAGCTGCAGCGAGGCGCGGCGCGGCGCTGCACTACCTGCTGGCTTTAACTTTTGCTGGTGTCGGGGTCACTGCACGCGAGACTTTCGTGAGTAGCGGCAGAGACTCCGGCAGCGATCGAGCTTGCTGGCTTGTTCACGGCCGTGAAATTCCCGCTCAAGCTTTGGACCGGTCGTCTCACTGGCAGCCACGGCAAAGGCGACGGATGCCTTCCTTATCTGCACCCGAAAATTACCGGTAGCTTTCGTCCAGCGCCATGCGTATGAAGGTACGTAGCAGGTTCCATTTCGCATAATCTCGTTGGCACTTGCTGCGTCTGTTTCTTCGAACTCATCGCCGTATGGAATCGTCCACACACTCGGCACAGCCCGTGTGCGTGCGTGAAAGAAAGATTACAGGTAGATTAAAGTCACAGGTTATTAGTCTGCTGATGATGCAGCAGCCAGAGTGAGACTGTTCTTTTTTTTTTTTTTTGAGATCAGAGTGAGACTGTTCTGTGCAGCAGGAGCTGGTTGGTTACGGCGACGACACGGACGCCGTTGTGGTTAGCGACGCCACGGGCCACGGGCGCGCGGTGGTTAGCGCGGCCACGCAGGAAGGAAAGTCACGCTCGTTAACAGTGCGTGGGTTAACCACCGTCCGTCTGCGATTAACTCTCTCCCACCCCAGTCGCGCTGCACAACACTAGTAGGGCTCTACAACGCTGAAGTGAGAAGATAAGAGAAAGCTGAGAAGACAGTTCTTGTTCACATGCTCAACAGAGTTGATGCAGGGCAAATGCCTGGAAATTCTGTGGAGGTCTCGCGGTCACGCACTACCCGCTCCAGAATTCTGTTTGTGAAATCTAGCAGTAGTTCTTTTCTGTACTTAATAACGTCATTCACGCCTAATCTCTGTGGTGGTACGCTAGTACCGCTCGTATCGCATGAGTAATCATGAACCTGTCTTCTGAAACGCCGAGGTGTGTAAATGCCGGTACCAAGCCATCAGCCGTGCTGGCTCGATCATGAGACGGATGCACATGTATGCGCACAGTTGCATGTACACACACAAACGAGACGTGTACATTAATGGGGTAATTTCCGTTTCTCCGTGGATCACAGAAGCAGCCGTTGCCGCGTCGCGCGACGCACACATGCATGGTAGGTGCGGTGACCCCCCGACCCACGATCGACACGCCTCGCAAACGAGCGAACAGTGAAGTGGTGCCTAGGAGTACCTGTCATGCTTGTGCTCTCGCAGTTAGAACGGCATGGCATGGGTCTGCTTGATTTCCTAGCTCGCTCGTCGCCTCCCTGCAGATCTCGGTTCGAGTCAATCCTGGCATGGAGTTGGAGCAAGGAAACAGAATTGGTTTGTTCCGCTGCGGCGGCACTGACAGGGGAATCGGGGAATTGCTATGCCAGTCGTCGACCAGCTGCTGCCTTGGGCATTTTTAGTGTTTCTGAAAGCGCTTTCTTTGTCTCTTTCAGTGCACGCATTAGCGTAGCTCATTTGTAAGTTTCGACCAAACTCAGAGGACTCTCTGTATCAGCAATATATATAGCACTGATGAATGTCTGAAATTACTCATGTTCTTCAGGAAGATTAAAGTTTAGTTCAGAGAACCTTACAATTTAAGGGTATTAAATAAAGTCTAATTACAAAACTTTTTTACAGATGGGTGCTAATTTACGAGACGAATCTAACAAGTCTAATTAAGCTATGTTTTGCTACAATGATGCTACAGTAACCATCGTCTAATCACAGCTTAATTATCCTCATCAGATTCGTCTCGCAAAGTAGCCTATGTTTCTGCAAAAAAATTTGTAATTACACTTTATTTAATACCTTTAAATAACAAGAACTTTAGATTAAACTTTAGTCCTAAACGAAACGAACAAGAGAAACGCCACTGAAACTACGTTCGTTTCTTCTTCCGAAATTATCGGGCACTGAAGAATACTGCCACCGATTGCCACCGATTCGTCAGTGTGCCGGTCACAAGACGTTGGTTGGTGCAGGCCTCCTGGACTGTTGGGCGGCTACTGTTAGTAGGGCTTAATGGCACATTCCGAGTGGTAGGATTCTTGCTTGCTTCTGCAGTCAAGATGGTTCTTCCACCGTCCCCTTTCGCACGATCAATCGGAGCAAAATTTAGTTGCCGTCACATTCAGTGAAAGATCTTGGAGGGAAAAGAAGATACAATTATGCCACATAAGAAAATAAAGGGAGCCAAGCTGGTAAAAGGCGAATTGTGGGGCTAGAGAAACTTGGCTTGTACGACATCATATGCCCTATCTAATGGCATCATACACGTTCATCCTGGCTTGGCTAACAATCTGATCTCCTATGCTCCTATGCTACGCTGCATCTCTTTCTTTCAGTTTTGTCAAATAAACCTGGTTTCTGCAGTCTCACCCTGAAAAGCTTGTCATTGTTAAGAGTAAATTTGACCTACAAGTGAAACAACTGATAGCTTGTCATAGTTACTGAACACTTTTTTTTTTTTTGGCAAAAGTAGAAGGTTAACAGTAGTCTCCAGATGGTGGAATATGGCACATATATTTGCACTTTTGGTCCGCATAAACATAGAAACAACTGACGCCATGCTGAAATACTGTATTGTACTATACACTAGTGCAGCTTCTACACCGTTGCCACAGATTGGGTCACACACCTAACACTACAGAGGCGGGAAAAGCATCCCCCGTGAAGAGCTGAAAAGAGGAAGCTTGGGGGAGAACGAAAGACAGAAAGAATCACTTCCCTTAAAATCAGTTTGTTTTGTTTTCGCTTGTCCATTAGCCTCCATGCTGCACTACCGGCCTCGCACTAGCCTGCAGTCTGTCGACTGTGATTGGCACGGTGACCAGCTTTGGGTAGCAGCCGTGTAGGAGCAGTGGAGCACCAGCACTTGCCGTATCGCATCGCAGCATGGCTGTACTAGGCAATTAGCAATTGCATCAAGTGTGGCATGTGTGTGGAGAGCTAACCGCATGTGCATCTCCTCTACTCTTGGTTGTTGGTTCCCCCGACCCTCCCTTTTTCGTACACTAGTTACGCGAGACAGGTCCAGTGGTTCAGGTTTGTGAGAAAAAGAGGGGGAGTGCGTACCGTGTACTGTCGAAGCTTATCATGTATGGTACGTACGTACAGCCACGTTGAAACCATGACAGCAAAGGAGAAGTACGTACAAGGATAGTAGCCTAGGTGCCGCGCCATCTGCTTTGAGCTGTTTGCATTCACAGACGCCAAAGTGAACTATTCACATTCAGAGGGCGTTCACCGGAAGAAACGGGCTTGCGTGCGTGTCGAGCTCGTGAATCCGTGATGCATCATGCATGTGCAGTCTAGTTTAGTCAGTGTATCACTATTCAAGTCCATCGATGTCTCACTCAGCTCCTCGGCTACTAACAAACAGTAACGCAAGTCACTTCATTCATGGATTATAACCACTGAATTTGGAGGTCGTGATGAATCACGTTGGGATCGAGTTGCAGCAACGATTTACAGGGAAGCAAGGAAAAATTGGGCGAAGCCATTCGTGTTTGCCGGTCGCGCCCCGCGAGCTTTTCGTCTCGGCCGTGTGAGCCGGGGCAGCAGCTGCATGTGCGCGTTGGTCCGTATACGGAGAGGTAATGCAGGGTACATGCGTGCTGGAAACGATTGGGAGCTTCGCTTTGCTCGCTCGTCACGTCCGGTTGTGCCACTTTTGACTGCGAGACGTCGAAGGTGTTATGGATGGTCGATAGTGAACGGACCCGGTTCCCGTGTGTATGTGGCGGCCGGTGAGATTAGGTTGCGAAGTGTCCCCTCTGCCGTGTCTTTGACATGCCATGGATCGAGTGACATGACGGTTGATTGAGATTATAAAAGTGTGCAGGGTCTTAATTAATCAATCAATTTTCTGATTAAAATTGCCCGTGCCGAATGAAAATTCATTAGGACGACCAATTATTGACTTTTCAAAGAAAATTGCATTGGCACCATACCGAAGAAATGCACAAGAAAAACACAGGATTCCGGAAAAAAATCCAGCAAAAGAGACCCAATCACCCAAATCTGATGCCCACATCTCAGCCCAACAATCTCGCTAGCCTAAAGCCAAAATAGCGGTGGGCCCTGTGCAGCCCGGCACGAGCATAATGCTTCCAACAGATTGTCCGTGCGCGAAATAACCGTTACAAGAGTCTCAGTAGCACATCAGGTCCTGGGTTCGATTTCCTGTGGGAGTAAATTTTTTAGGATTTAACGGCATTGTGTTTTCAGTGGTAAGCGACGCTCCCGTCGACAGCGAGGTGTCAGTGGTGACTTCGTCAATATCTAGTATGTGCCGACACAGTCTTCGAATATGCTCATAGGAGTACAGTTTGCGTACGTGTGTTCATAAGAGTGAGTGTACGTGCGTTGTGAGCGTCTGAATTGTACTCTGTACTAAAAAAACAGATTGTCCGTCCACGCAACTAGCGAAACGGAATACAGTTTTTAAAGGACGCATTGCTAAGATATTTCACGAATCTTAATACCTTGCCGAGATTTTGTACTAGCATGAGTATTTTGTCTCCTGTACGCTTGGCTTTGGTTTTGTCAAAGTAAAATTGTAGAGAGATAATTAGAACAAATGAACTCTTCTTTTATTGCATTGCACTTCCTCTGTTCTTTTATAATTGTCAGTGTTGACTTTTACTGTTCCAATATTGACCATTATTTTTTCATTAACACATGATTAAACTTTCATAAATATGTCATGTTACTAAAATACTATCTGCACCACATCTATTAATTATGTATTTATTTTATGTAACTAAGTATTTTAGAAGTTATTAAATAGTCAAAGTATGAATAGTATAATTAACAGTGTTAGTTATTTAAAAACGGAGAAAGTAGATCACATATTTATACATGGAAGAGTAGCAGTCAAGTTTTTCTGAACGGGTCTGACTCCTAGAAGAGTGTAATCAACAAGTCACATTTGATTCCCAACAGATTTGCATCGGCCGATCTCTGGTTAGTGGTCATCCACGTCGGATCTGCGGCTCTGTTAATCTTAGGATTAGAGGCAAGATTTTTTTTTATAGTCTTTGAAGCAAGATTAGCAGCAAGATTATAGTCACAGTTAATCGGGATTTATAATGGGCTTGTACTGTTACCACCGTACCTGAAGCACGAAGCCCGAGGCGGATCTCGCCGGTAAACCGGTTGGTTCAAGCGGCAGCAGAGGACAGATGAGTGGGAACACGTTATGACAAGTGGGTCCAGTTTGCTCTAGCCGCCCGCGTGGCCTGTTATTTCGTTCTTGTGTGATCTCCTGTCTGTTCTCCCGCTATGCGCCACATTACTTTCCTAGTTGCTGGTACCGTAACTGAAATATCCTTTTGTTTTGCGGGGAATTAGTCAGTTCTACTAGAACAAATTGGGGGCATTACAGACAAAAGAGGCGCTGAAGAGTATGTTTAACACTCGCTAACAAGAAACATACGCGGAGCAAGCTGCAGCGAGGCGCGGCGCGGCATTACCTGGCTTTAACTTTTGCTGGTGTCGGGGCCACTGCACGCGAGACTTTCGTGAGTAGCAGCAGTGACTTACGGTTACGGCAGGGAGAGCTTGAGCTTGCGCTGGCTGCTGGCTTCTTCACGCCGCAGCCACGGCAGCCACGGCAAAGGCGATCGATGACTTTGGACCGGTCGTGAAATTCCCATTCAAGCTTTGGACCGGTCGTCTCACTCGCAGCCACGGCAAAGGCGATCGATGACTTTATCTGCTGCTCCCGAAAATTGCCGGTAGCTTTCGCCCCGAGCCGCGCACTAGTGTACATGCGTATGCGTAGCAGGTTTCATGTAGCATGATCTCGTTGGCACTTGCCGCTGTTCGGTTTGTTCAGCAGGCTATTTTGCAGCTATTTCACGGTAAGAGATGCTAAAAAAATAACTGGAATACTATAGCTGCTGCTTCGCAGCTGCTCCAAAACAGCTAAGGGAACAAGCTGGTTACTTCGAAATCATCGCCGTACGGAATCGTCCACACACTCGGCACAGCCCGTGTGCGTGGAAGATTACAAGTCGCAGATTAAAGTGACAGGTCATTAGTCTGCTGATGATGCCGCTGCCAGAGTGAGAGCTGGTTGGTTACGGCGACGACACGGACGCCGTGGTGATTAGCGACGACACGGGCCACGGGCGTGCGGTGGCTAGCGCGGCGACGCAGGAAAAGTCACGCTCGCTTACAGTGCGTGGGTTAACCATCGTCCGTCTGCGATTAATTCTCTCCCAACCCGGTCGTGCTGCACGATACTTGGCTCTACGGTGAGCAGATAGAGAAAGTTGAGAAGACAGTTCTTGTTCATATGGACGCCAGAATTGACGCATGCAGGACAAATGGCCATGAAAATTCTGTAGAGGTCCCGCAATACTGCAGCTCTAGAATTCTGTTTGTGAAATACTGTACTTAATTACGTCATTCACGGCTAATCTCTGTGCAACTAGCTACGTACCAGTCGTATCGCATGAGAGCAAGGCCAATGCGTAGCCAGCGCATAGCCAGTTGCAGCCAAAAACTACAGCGCGCTAGCTCTTGATAGACTGCAACACAGAGATAGGGTATGCATAGCAGTGAGGAAGAGAAGCATCAGCTGCCCCACAGCAGTCTTGGAGCCCGTGCATGTATGGCGCTGGCAGTTGCGCCGAGTAGCATTCTCTTTCCTACCTTTTTGCTGCTGTGTCTGACACGAGCTGGCTTGAAGCCTCACGATGAGCTTGGTCTGAGCAATCATGAACCTGTCTTCTGAAACGCCGAGGTGTGTAAATGCCGGTACCAATTAAGCCAGCCGTGCTAGCTCGATCAGGAGCACGGCTGCACGGGTGCGCATGTATACGCACAGTTGCATGCATGGACACACACGTACGAGACGTGTACATTGATGGTATTTCCGTTTCTCCGTGGAGCACAGAAGCAGCATTTGCCGTGTCGCACATGGTGGATGCGGTGACCACCCGACCCGAGCCACGACACGCATCGCAAACGAGCGCGCAGTGAAGTGGTGTCTTGTGCCTGTCATGCTTCTGCTGTCTTGCAGGTAGAACGCGGCATGGGTCTGCTTGATTCGTCATTGTCCCGGTCACAAGACGTCGGTTGGCGTAGGCCTCCTGGAATGTTGGGCGGCTACTGTTAGTAGGGCTTAATGGCACATTCCGAGTGGTAGGATTCTTGCTTCTGTAGTCGAGATGGTTCTCCACCTTCCACTTTCGCGTGATCAATCGGAGCAAATTTTAGTCGCCATCAAATTCAGAGCAAAAGATCATGGAGGGAAAAGAAGATACAATTATTCCAAGTAAGTAAAAAAAAGGGGGCGAGCTGGTAAAAGGCGATTTGTGGGGCTAGAGAAACTGGGCTTGCACGACGTCATATTCCCCATCTAATGGCATCAGACATATGCTGATCCTGGCTTGGCTTTTCTCGCTATGATCTCCTATGGCATCAGACATATGCTGATCCTGCTAATATGAGTTTTGGACCTGCAGAAAAACACTTTTAACGTTCAAAAATCAAGGTTTTTCACAATCGTACGTCCCGCCTGGTGTAGTAACAGTCCGCTCGGCAATCATGTAAAGAGCATATTGTAATTTTTTTACTTTTTGTTCCTTTGAGAAAATGATTTTACAACTAGACCTTATGGAAAACTATTTATATGAAAGGACCATTTTTAAGGCGTTGTTTATCGTTGAAGATAAATAAGGCTATAGATCTCGTAATACTGACTATCTGTATGTATAGGTAATCAACTACTCGAAGGAGTAGATGTCAACCAAAAAAAAAAAAAAAACTACTCGAAGGAGTAATCATGAACTTGTCTACTGGAACTACACTGAGGTGTATAAATTTCCGTCCCTGTGGGCAATAGCTTGCTAGTAGCAGTTTGCACATGAAGCATTATCAATTTTTTTTTTTGCGAGGGAAAAGGTTGAGCTTTATTAGATCATGGTAGGGTTACAGTTAGCTGCTACCACATTAGCAGGGAAATCGGGAGCACGACCCAGCCAGACCGCTGTGATCGACTCATTACAAGATTTATTAGCAATAAAATGAGCTACCCTATTCTGATCTCTATAGCAATGTTTTATCTCAACCTCCCTAAGCTCACCATTATCAATTGATCATGGAGGCGTACGCGTTACGGACACGTAGTTAAGAAAAAGTGTACTCCTACTCCTTTGCAAAATGATAAAATTAGGACGGTATGCTAACTTCATAAATTTGCATTTTGCAAATGGAGTATATCAATGGCGTTTCTGCTTGCTGAGCAGCGCGCGATGGCAACTATTCTTTTTTTTTTCAGGCCAAAAAAAAAACACCGGTACGGGCCCCTGGTCCGGTGGTCCCCCTGGACGACATCCTCGCTTCTCAGGGACAGACGATGCCACGGGTACGGAGAGGCGCCTGATCGCAATCGAACCGCTGCGGAAGCCCCGATTGCTTGGGGCCCACCATGCCAGTTGGCCATATCGGCCTACACGTCTACGCCTTTAACCCCTCTCCGCCCGGAACGAGATCCTCTGCCGAACGGCAGCCGGCAGTGCGTCCGTCGATCGGACAACCAACGATGATGCCGCTACTTGCCCTTCTTGCTGGGTTCGCCCGTAGGCCACAACGGCCCGACCGGCCCAACAGCCATCTTCTTCCTCCACATCCGCACAAGGAAAATGGAAAAAGAAAGGACCGCCATGGCTGCTCATGGAGCTTGCATAGGGTCCTGAATAGAAGGGCATCAACACGCAAGAACAAGCAAAATCGAGTGCAGGATGCATCCTCCACTATTCTCTTAGGGTTTTAGGGTTAAGGTTTAGGGGATTAGCAATGGGAGATCATTGAATCGGTGGCAATATGGCCATCCGCGGCTTCGCCTGCTCCTGCCGGCTGCCGCTGCCATCGGGCGCAAGCTCCTCGACCCTGTACGTTCTTGCCTCGCTGCGGCAGCCAACGGCATCTTGTACGCAGACGGGCGCGGACCGGCCGGCGGCGTGGTGGCTCGCTCCCTATAGCAAAGCGTCGGCACTCAGCGGCGGCGTTGACTAGGAGCTGGGAACAGACGCGTGATGGGCCAAGATTTCGTTGATGGGCCGCGCACTGCCTTCCCGGGGTGGCTCGCTCCCTATCGCAAAGCAGAGAAAAAACTATTACCGTTAGATTGAGAATCGACGAGCGCACTGCCAGCTGCCGTTCGGCAGAGGATCTCGTTCCCTCCGCCCGCCTTTGCATCGCCGACCCAACCGACCCAACCGCCCCTCCTTCTTCCTCCTCGGCTCCTCCTGCGCCTCGGCCCTCCGCGCCTCCTCTCATCTCCGTTTGTTCTCCCCGCTCCAGCCGACTCCTCCTCATTCGAGATGACCGACGACTCGCGTGAGTCCGGGAGGCCGCCGAAGAGGCGCCGCTTAGATGCTGCGGGGCCTTCGGGGTAAGATTTCGTTCTTGAAGCTTCTTGCCAAGTTTCTTACGCTGTCTGCGACCTCGAATTGACGGTGCATATATTTTCATGTGGAAATCGTGGTAGAGTCTTGACCGATATTGAGAATCGTTGTTGCTCGTACGCAGCTCATCCATGTTTATTTTCCTGATTTCTGTGCTACATTCCCTTGAAATCGTGTGTCTAGTGAGATTAGGGTTTGTAATTTCGCGTGTTTTCTAGCATTTCCGGGCTTGTATGAGAGCTTGTCTTCCGCGGAGGAGGCGGGGGGAGCGCGAGGCGGCGGACTCGCCGCCGTTTGGGTGGGGGGCTCGCCGCCGTTAGGGTGGCGGGCGGATCGAGGCGTGGAACACAAGGCGCCGTGGATTGGTTCATGATTATTTTTCGTACCAATTCTATCTCGTAGTTTCTGTCAAAAAGGGTTTCGAGACCTGCCGTATGACTGTATGAGGGATCGTGAATTCATGATCATCGGAATTGATTCAGCTAATGCAGAGAAGTTTTTTCTCTGCATTGTATCTTACCTGGACCGTCAAACGAGGAAAGAGGGCTATGATAGTTTCTTGTGGTGGGGTGATAGGATGTGCGCCTATTGTGGGGCGCATCAAGACGTGTACTGGCCTCTTATGGACGACCAGTAGAGTACTCCAGTTGTTTATTGACTTAGGTGTTATTGACCATGACCGTTTCCAACAGCTTAACTGAAGAACAGTTTTTCTTTGGCTATCCCTGCAGATGTGCCCGAGGGTGGCTTACTAGAGATTTTAGTTGTCTTACCATATGTCCTGATTTGATTTTCTTTTCTGAACATTATCCTTTATTTATGGTCTGTTGTGAGTCTTGATTTGAACTTCTATTGTGAGTCAACATAATAAGTTATCTCCTTATGACCCATTGCGTTGTAAAATTTATTCTTGTGACATTATCCTCAATGTGTTTGTAATCTTGGTTGTCAAATGTGGGTAGAATACAAATGTCTGTGAAATTTGTTGGGGGGGGGGGGGGGGGGGGGGGGGTGTATGTGTAAAAGTTCTCACATGTGTGATGTAGCTTGCTTGTTGCAAATACCCGACTATTATTGTTTATTCATCATACATGGATGTTGTCAAATTTCTTGATAATTTTTTATTTGATTTTGATAGCTCTTCGGACACCTTTATGATGCACTAATTTATCATTTTTATTTCCTCAAAATGGTTTCTTCATATATATCCTTTCAATTATTGATTGATTTTTTGGTATGCGCAGGCCAGCCCGAGATTGGGGTAATCTTCCTTTGGATATTGTTGAGAATATTGTGTCACGCATGGAGTCTTTCCGGTCTGCTGCCATTGCCTTTCGGCATTATCGTCAGTGGTCAGAAGCACTTCTCATGGCCCCACGGTCCACTGTTCTGAACCCTCTCCCGTTGCATCAGGGTGAGGGAAGATCAAACCTTCTAGTTCCTGCAAGTATATGGCCGCAAGGGGCCATCATCTCCCGAAGCAATCTATCAAGCAGCGGGTCCTCCTTTGGATACATGACGGTTCCTGGGTTTCCTATTCCCCATACCGTTCGGCTGATTGGTGGTACTGCATCAGTTCTATTGTTTGTTGATGATGAAAGAAGAACAATTATCACATATTATCTTAACAGGAGACCGTCTGGGGCAGATTCACGCTCACAGATCTCAGTTAGCCTTCCTGATGCTGTAGTCCCTGAGACAATATACATGGGAGCTTTAGTACTTAGCAGGATAGACACCTAGCAGGATAGACACCTACAGATTGTTGCCCGGCCTTGGGTTCAACAACACTCAAGGTCTTCTTGTATTGACACATGTAGGGATGTTTCACTGTCCTATTACTGCTGATGGCGAGATTGGGCGATGGGGTCAAATGCTTGCATTACCTGTGCGACAAACCCAGACGCAGTTCAGATTTACCAGTGCCTTGCCTTCTGCTGGTGTAATCTATCTTCTGGATGGTAACTATAGGCTCTATACCGTCAGATTCAATGCTCTTGGGGAGATGTTGTTGAATCAGCTGGATATAAACAGGGTTCGACTAATGGAGATGACCACAGAGAGCAGAAGATCCTGGCTGTTCCAGCTGCCTGTCAGTGCTGGTGATCATGATAGCGCAATCATCTGTTTGCGTTATGAATATTCACGCCCAAGGTATCATAGGTTTGCAGCGTATGAGCTGGTACTTCAGAGCAGAGGCCGCTCATGGCGTGCACGTCATGAACTCTCTAATTGGTGTGTTTTCATCGGATGGGGCTCTGGGGCTCATGCCTTTGCCTACCAGTACCCTGAGAGGTTTGGACTCAGAAGCGGAAGAATATATGATACTCAAACAGGTCTGAGGTCCTACCGTCTCAACCAGTTGTACTTTGATAGGGACTTCACCCCGCCTGCACCTGTTGTCTGGCCCTTCCCCATCTGGATTAATCCTGGTAAGTGCACAACAACTTTCCTTTCTTAGTTTTCATTTCTTAGCACTTCAGTTCCAACATATAGTTGTTCAAATGTAAATGTTAAAGGATAATATAGTTGTTCATGGTGATTAGGGTCTACTATCCAGTGCATGGATTTGCTAGCGCAAATGAATTTTTCTTGGTGATACCTCTGATGGAATAAGACAGCATACAACAGTTTTTAATCCAATCAAAATACACTAATTGGCAGCGGTAACTGATTGGTTACCACTGGCATCAGAAACCTGTAATGTGTTCAGCTTTTTTATAGCAATAAAATATGTTGTTGGCCTGCTGATGAGAAACATAAATGAACATAGTAGTCTTGTTCTCTGAAAACCAGTTAGTGTAATATGATAGCTGATACTGCCTCTTATGATTATGGAATTGAAACAGAATTATCCACATATCCGCTTGACTGCTTTGGCCTTTTCTTCTGCTTAGCTCATGAGGTGCTGATGTTTCAAGCCCTTCTCTAGTTCACAGTTCCTTAAAATATGTCCAGCCTACCGTGGTTTCAAGGCAATGTTCTTGTATGCAGAACTTAAGTTGGGAGTCTTGTGGATTAATGGCTATTTTTTTTTTTTCAGGTTCTTTGATCCAGGTGCAAGAGGCCAACCGTGATGCCCCTAAGGAGTCAACGGCCAAGGGCGCCAAGGGCTCTACATGATCGGCTCTACATGATCTTGTATATAGCTGCACTTTTCAGAAGTTACTTAGCCACCTTCAGCAATTCCAATGGTTCGGTGTCACTGCTGTTAGGAATCAAAACCACCCCTATGCCTGTGTGATCGGTGTGATTGGTCAATCTGGAACAGTACTGCTCTCTCATCAGCCCTCTGTGTGGTCAGTCTGGAACATATTGCTCTCTCATTGGCTCTACATGATCTTTCATATAGCTGCACTTTTCAGAAGTTACTTAGCCACCTTCAGCAATTCCAATGGTTCGGTGTCACTACTGTTAGGAATCAAAGCCACCCCTATGCCTGTGTGATCAGTGTGATTGGTCAATCTGGAACAACACTGCTCTCTCATTAGCTCTCTGTGTGATCAACCTGAAACAATATTGCTCTCTCATTAGCTCTGTGTATTGTTTGTTACGACATTCAAATCAATATGTACAGATTTATCCCATACGTTTGTCTGACCCTCGTGTGTGTTCAGTGTTGACTTGGCTGATTGTTTGTTAGCTCTATGTGTATTGTTTGTTACAACATTCAAATCAATTCTACGAATTGCTGGTGATTTTGAGTTTTATCATTTCTCTGATATTCACATTCATAATGCTCTTATATGGTTCTCATGTGGAGATCCCTCAAGATTTTTTTTTTGTGCTCTTTATTGTGTTCTACTCAATACAGCTTCATGTCGCTGGGACTGAACTTAAAAAAGAAATGAACTTCGTGACTGAGATATATGTGTAACTGATGTCAAAACCATGTGCTATGCCAAAAGAAATCACAAGCGGCTAACCAACCGAAAACAAAGAAATCATAGTACAGACTAGATACTTTCTGTGCGCCTGATTGTGGGCTCTCGCCTTGCACGCAAGGGTGGCTCAGATCTTGCTCTGCCTCTTCCTCCGCGAAGGCGTGGCTCGTTGGTGCTGATGAGATGGTCGATGAGGCATTTAAGCGCTCGTAGCGGGAGGAGGACGGCGTCGGCGAGGCGCTGTGCGCGGCGCAGGCGTTCAATCAGGAGCGGGGTCGAGTGAATAGCAGCAGCAGGCACGGTCCCCGGCCAGCACTCAAGCTCCAGGTCGTCGGCGGGAGCCTTCAATCGCTGAGTCCGCGCATAGGAGTCGGCGACGAGCTCGCGGAGACGCGCCATCTGGTCCCACGAAACGTGCACGAAGCTCGTTCCCCCGAGGCCACCGCAATGTTGCCACCAGGCGGAGCTCTCGGGGCAAGGGCGCCGCGCAGGGTCCAGGGCTTCATCCAGGTCCTCATCGATGATGAGGACCATGGACGAAAACACGGACTCAGACACGGACATGAGGTTGCAGAGCTTGCGCGCCAGCACCAGCTGCCGGTCGGCGTCAGGGCCGCCGCCGGGGACCACCTCCGCCGCCGTCGCCGCCGTCTCCCACGCGAGCTCATCCTCGAGATGCCACCAGCGCGCCTGCAGCAGGTTGCCCACGTTGCGCGACAAGTGGGCCAGCATATCGGCGCTGACCGGCACACAAGAATACTGTTTGCCGTCCACGGCTTCGTCGCCGGCGGCGCCTGGATCTGCTGCTCTCGCCATGACCTACCTTTTTTTTTTCCCGATAGGATGGCCTACCTTGCCGCTGATAATAAGGACTATTTATTGCCGAATATAAATTGGATCGACCTGCTCGATGCTAGCGCGCGTATATATGCGCACGCATTGGCCATCTGAGGAAATCGGAATCGGAATCTGATTCAAAAGAAGAAGAAAAAAAAACGAAGTCGGAATCGAACTCAATTGCGGTGCACGATAAATTGATGTTCAGGATTGGATCACCTGATTGACCGTTTGCGGTGTGCGCGACACGTAGGCAGGGCTCTGCGGTGCAGGCAGGGAGGGGGGTATGTACGCGCGTGCCGTGAACGTTCGGAGCTTCGCTTTTGCGCGCTCGTCACGTCTGGTCGTGCCGCTTTTGACTGCGAGACGCTTGAGGGGAAATGCTATGCCAGTCATTGACCAGCTGCTGCCTTGGGCATGTTTAGTGTTTCTGAAAGCGCTTGCTTTGTCTCTTTCAGTCCACGCTTGGAGAGCATTAGCGTAGCTCATTTGTGAGAGTTTCGACCAAACTCAGAAGACAGAGGCTATGGCTTTTGAAGAGACGTTCGCTGTATCAGCAATAGCACCGATGAATGTATGAAAGTACCTATGTTCATGAGGAAGAATGAAAAACGCCACTGAATTACCATCGTTGCTTCGTCCGAAATAATCGGGCACTGATAATACTGCCACTGAATCGTCAGTGTGCCGGTCACAAGACGTCGGTTGGTGCAGGCCTCCTGGACTGTTGGGCGGCTACTGTTAGTTAGTAGGGCTTAATGGCACATTCCGAGCAAGGTTTACATTACCGCGGTAAACCGGACCGGTTTTCGCGAAAACCGGAAAAACCGGTCCGGTCCGGTTTACCCGGTACTCCGGTTTTTCATTTTAAATTTTAAATTTTTTTAAAAAATTTGAAGAAATTTGAAACAAAAAATATGTAAAAAAAACTAGATCAAATTTGTAGCTCAATGGTGTAAACGAAACATGTATATTCAATCGTTTGGTATGTCAAAAAAATCGAGGAAGTTTCAGTGTAGAAAAAAGAAGGAAAAAAAAGGAAAATCTTTTTTAATGCACCAGCAATCTTTCTCGATTTGTTTGACCAAGCAAACGATTGAATTTTCATGTTTCGTTTCCACCATTGGGCTGAAAATTTGATCTAGTTTTTTTACATATTTTTTGTTTCAATTTTTTCAATTTTTCATTTTTTGACTTTTTTGCATTTTTTTCTTTTGAACGGTTTTTCGAAATTTGGTCCGGTTTACCGAGAAATTCGTCCGGTTTACCGGATTACCGGTCTGGTTTATCTATGATTTCAGTAGTTTTTGGTTCAAATTTCATCAAACGCATTTCGGACCGGTTTTCGTCCGGTTTTTCCGGTTTTTCCGAAAACCGGACTTCCCGGTGGCGAGCGGTTTTACCGAGATAAACGAAATTGTAATCCTTGATTCCGAGTGGTAGGATTCTTGCTTGCTTCTGCAGTCAAGATGGTTCTGCCACCGCGCCCCTTTCGCATGATCAATCGGAGCAAAATTTATTGCCGTCACATTCAATGAAAGATCTTGGAGGGAAAAGAAGATACTATTATACCAAATAAGAAAATAAAGGGAGCCAAGCTGGTAAAAAGCGATTTGTGGGGCTAGAGAAACTTGGCTTGTACGACATCATATGCCCCATCTAATGACATCAGACAGATATATGTTGATCTTGGCTTGGCTTTTCTCACTTTGATGTCCTATGCTCCTCTGCTTCTGTCGTTGTTAAGGGTACAGTAAAGATGGATCGATTGAAATTGTAGCAATAATATGGGGTAATCAAGTTATTACCGAACGCTTTTTAGCACCAGTAGAAGGGTAAGAATAGTCTCCAAATGGTGGAATACGGCACAACATGTTTGCACTTTTGGTCCACATAAACAGCATTAGCTTCTGACTCACACACCTAACGCTACAGAAGCAGGAAAAGCATCCCCCGTGAAGAGCTGAAAAGAGGAAGCTGAGGAAGAAGTCCTCTGCAGTAATGCACAGTCATTGACACGTGGGGTCCGGTCCCGCATGTCAGTGATTGTTAATGCACTAGCATTACTGCAGAGAATCCTCGTCCGAGGAAGAAGGAAAGACAGAAAGAATCACTTCCCTTAAAATCAGTTTGTTTTGTTTTCGCTTGTCCATTAGCCTCCACGCTGCACTACCGGCCTCGCACTAGCCTGCAGTCTGTCGACTGTGATTGGCACGGTGACCAGCTTTTGGTAGCAGCCGTGTTGGAGCAGTGGAGCACCAGCAATTGCCGTATCGCATCGCAGCATGGCTGTACTCGGCAATTAGCAATTTAGCATCAAGTTCGGCATGTGTGTGGAGAGCTAACCGCATGTGCATCTCCTCTACTCTTGGTTGTTGGTTCCCTGACCCTCCTAGTTATGCGAGACAGGCCCAGTGGTTCAGGTTTGTACTATGACTTCTGAAGAGAAAAAGAGGCGGAGTGCGTACCGTGTACCGTGTTGCTGATACAGCGAACGTCTCTTCAGACATTCATCAGTACGTACAGCAACGCTGAAACCAGGACAGCCAGTGGCGGAGGACGGGAAAAATTCAAGGTATGGCGAAATCGTGATAGTTGGCTCATTCAGTAATAAAAGATGCTTATGAATTGGCTTAGCTCTCACAAAAACGGTTCTAGTTCATCAATTAAGCCTCTCACAGAAGCTTCTTCTACCTCCGTGCGCTCTCATGTCGGACAATAGATAGCACGCTCGAAGATTTCTGCCTCTAACCATTGTGTGCAAGCTCAGATTTGGAGGTTTATGCGGCTAAATCAAGGACTCAAGGTGTGGCAGCTGCCACACCTTGCCATACCGGGTCCTCCGCCCCTGAGGACAGCAAAGGAGAAGTAGACGGATAGTAGTAGCATAGTTGCCGTGCAATCTGCTTTGAGCTGGTTTCACAGACGCCAAAGTGCTCTCATTCAGAGGGCGTTCACTGGAAAAAACGGGCTTGCGTGCGTGTCGAGCTCGTGAATCCGTCATGCAGTCTAGTTTAGTCAGTGAATCACTATTCAAGTCCATACATGTCTCAGCTCCTCGGCTACTAACCAACAGTAACGCACGTCAGTTCATTCATGTTGGGATCGAGTTGCAGCAGCGATTTACAGGGAAGCTAGGAAAAATCGAGCGAAGCTATTCGTGTTTGCCGGTTGCGCACCGCGAGCTTTTCGTCTCGGCCGTGTGAGCCGGGGCAGCAGCTGCATGTGCGCGTGTGGTCCGTATACGGACTGGACGACAAGTAGGCAGGGCTGCTCTCTCTGCAAGGCAATGCAGGGTCCATGCGTGCTGGAAACGTTTGGGAGCTTCGCTTTGCTCGCTCGTCACGTCCGGTCGTGCCACTTTTGACTGCGAGACGTCGAAGGTGTTACGGATGGTCGATAGTGAACGGACCCGGTTCCCGTGTGTATGTGGCGGCCGGTGAGATTAGGTTGCGAAGTGTCCCCCTCTGCCGTGTCTTTGACAAGCCATGGATCGAGTGACATGACGATTGAGATTATAAAAGTGTGTAGGGTCTTAATTAAGCAATCAATTTTCTGTTAAAATTGCCCGTATACCGACTAAATTCATTAGGACGATCAATTATCTCACCTTTCGAAGAAATTTGGGTTGGGACGCGTTCTTACGGAAGAGCAAGAAAAAGGTAAGAATTTCACAAGGAAAACACAGGATTCCGGAAAAATTCCAGGAAAAGAGACCCAATTACCCAAATCTGATGCCACAGCCCAGCCCATCCCAAAGAAGAGGACACACATCTCAGCCCAACAATCTCACTAGCCTAAAGTCCAAATAGTATATCCCGTGGAGCCCGCTACTGCCTTTATGGCGGCCCAAAGCCTGTAAGACGACCCATCGTCCTGCCCGGCAACAATCCACCATCACGCCGTTCCCCATCTCTTTCCCCACCCACCCACTGACGGCAGCCACCGTCCCGATCTCCGACCACCGTTGCCATGTCGTCCGCCGCCGCGCTCCTCCTGCGCCCCACCTCAGCCACGACCCACTCAATCCTGCACCCGTCGAGCGCGAGACCCAACCCAAGACCCCAGTTCCTCCGCCTCCACCCGTCTCGCCGCCGCCTGCTCGTTCCCTGCCTCTCCCTCACGCCCACCACCGCCAGCAACAACTCCCCTCCCTCCCCGCCGCCTCCGGATCCGTCTCCCGCGCCTTTGCCGCCTTCGCCGCCGCCGCCGACTCTGTTCGCCAATTGGTCCCCGCCGCGCGCGATCTGGCGGGGGCTCTCGGCGCTGCTCCTCGCGGGCCAGGTCTTCCACCGCGTCCTCACGGGCCGCGTCCACCGCCGCAACCTCCTGGCCCAGCTCCGCCGCGTGGGGCCCGGGAGCGCCGGCGTCGCGCTCCTCACCGCCGCATTCGTCGGCATGGCCTTCACCATCCAGTTCGTGCGCGAGTTCACCCGCCTCGGCCTCCACCGCTCCGTCGGCGGCGTCCTCGCCCTCGCGCTGGCCCGCGAGCTCTCGCCGGTCGTCACGGCCGTCGTCGCCGCCGGCCGCGTCGGCTCCGCGTTCGCCGCCGAGCTTGGCACCATGCAGGTGTCGGAGCAGACGGACACTCTCCGGGTCCTTGGCGCCCACCCCGTCGACTACCTCGTGGTCCCGCGCGTCCTCGCGTGCGTGCTCGCGCTCCCTGTCCTCACCCTCATCAGCTTCGCGCTCGGCCTGGCCTCCTCGGCGTTCCTGGCCGACTCCGTTTTCGGCGTCAGCGTCAGCATCATTTTGGAGTCAGCACGCAGGGCGCTGCGGCCATGGGACTTGATCAGCTCCTTGCTGAAATCTCAGGTGTTCGGTGCCATTATCGCCGTGGTGAGCTGTGCCTGGGGAGTCACGACCCATGGAGGAGCCAAAGGGGTCGGCGAGTCCACAACATCTGCAGTGGTGGTTTCTTTGGTTGGAGTCTTCATTGCAGACTTTGCCCTCTCGTGCCTCTTCTTCCAGGGCGCTGGTGATTCGCTCAAGTATGCAATGGGTTGAAGCAGGTTCACTGCAGAGGAAATTTTGCTTTGTAGGAGCGTAGTATAGTCTTGTACATTAACAAGAATGGTGCGGTGGATTCAAAGATGCGAGCATTGAAATATCAGCCACTCTCCAGTCTCCAGGTGCATTCATTTACCCCACTGGTATTCTTGAGAAGTCAATTAGTGTGTTTTTCCTTTGTTGTATGAAACTTCAAGTGAATTGTTTGTGTGTGTTCCTATGTTTGATGTATAACAAAACTATTGGTTGCAGCAGTTTAACACATGCTAATAGAAGTATAAAGAAAGTCTGGTTGCAATCTGTTTGAGTAACAATGTGAATAAAGGTTGCTTGGGATTCAGAACATCTGATGCTTTCAGATAAAACAACAGTGAGATTGCTTGTTAACCAATCATAACATATACATCAGGAAAGTACGTATAATCCTCATAAGAATTTTGCTTCCTGGCAGTGTAGACTGTAGAGAATTCTGCTCTTAGCTTTAGACATCCACCAATGAGAAGAACCACAGCAGGTTGTTAGCAACTCTGGAAAATGTCATTTTAGTTGGACACTTGGACTGTAGTGTTTTTCGAGATATACAACAGTTTGTTGTCAGGGTTTGTAGATATATGAGATATTGGATACTCCATCCGTTTCAAAATAATTGTCACTCTGGCTATGTAACTAAGGGGCATAACCAGAATGGCATTTATTTGAAATGGACGGAGTAGATTATCATTCTCATCAAAATCACTGTTATGGAACAAGAAAGCTTATAGCATCCTAACATTGCTAATGTGGCATGTATGTTGGAACTCCCTGGCTGTTCACACACATTATTGGTATCCTAGATGTTTGAGGTGCACTTTCTCCTTTGATATGCACGGTTGGTAGCTGTGTTGAATTCTATAATTGTTAGTAAACTCGGTTTCGACGTTATAGTTGCATGATTAGCACATGTCTCTCAATTCTGAAATGATAAACTGGACATGTTCGTTTATTTAATGGAAATTCTCAAAGGACACTTAAACCAAAACATATCCTGAAAGGCGGAAAGTGCGGAAGCTGCATAGTTGATCTGTTATTCTCGCTGCAACCTCATATGATTTGAATCTTAAATTATGCAAAGCATTACGCTAATTCGTCAAAAATTGACTGTGGACTATCTGATAAATGACCTATTTAATCATTATGAATGTGGTAGTGCGTTATCCTGCTATTGACCGTATCGTATTGATATTAGTTTGTTTTCTCATCTCAAATATTGATCACTACATTTAAAAGATCCTATGTGCAACTATAGATTATCAAATATCAGGGAGCGTAGAATCTATTTAACAAGAAAGCAATCAAATGTCTAAAGTGTATCCTTGACCTGGCAATAGCGGAGATATGCCGGAAGCAGTCGCTGACAAGAGGGAACGAGACACCATTTGTTGCAATTTTTGTATTAGTGTGGAGACCTCACTATTTGCAGAATTAGGGACCTAAATTGAACTTCGATGCACATTTAGCGACCACAGTACAATTTTCTCTTATTAGTTGGCATCTCAGTGCATTCCCCGTACACAGTTTGACCAAACAAATAGTAGTATATACACCATGGAAGAACAGAAGATTTGTTGCAATGCAGTACGGATAACTTTCTTAGCTTTTCTTTTCCTCCCTCATTCTGAAGGCTGGTTTCTTAACTTAGCGCTCCATGCAAGTGAACATCGCCCTTGTTTTCGCTGACAGCTCTGGGAACACACGAGTTGGACGATAGTCTTTGTTGAGGAAAACAACGGTTCCTTTAGCTTCCAAAACGAGCTGGCATATTGAGTTGCAATGTAATCAGATTGATCGGCTGTTAAAAATGCGAGATAATGACAAATATGTCGGACCAAGTTGCCCGCACATACGTATACCTTACGTTCTGGCAGCATCTCTACCATGTGGTGGATTATCATTCGCGTGCCTTTGATTTTCACAGGCTTGATCTTGACAACAAACCTATCACCACTCTGGAAATAAATTTTGAGAGATGTTGTATGAAACGTAATTAAGATACCAATGAACAACTGAAGATATGTCGGAACAAACGTCAAATGTTACTGCTACGTAGGGTTTGCAATCTTTATGGGAAGGAACATATTTTATGTCACCTTTAAAGGTGCGAAATACTTGAGGTTTAACTCTGAAAGAGCCATGGCTTTGCCCATAGCTGCCCAACAGCCCACACCGAAGCCAAGTTTTTCAAGCAGCAAGTCACGGCCTGATACATCTCAAAGCATACACAGAAATAGAAATCGTGTGAAATACGGGCGCATCTAAGAGTGTGAAATCTCAGGACCAGAATTCTCTCGGGAGTGTTTGACTCATATACCTCTGTGGATGTAGCTAACGTATACTGCGTTGTTTACGACCCCGTACTCGTCAAGTTCGTCCTCCCGGACCGTCATCTCGACCTCGAAAAACTTGTCCTCCTTCCTGTAATCGCATACCGCAAACATTAACCTTCAGTTAGTTTGGGAGCGTACAAGTAGTGCTCTGTCTGGTGGAAGGACCTGACGGTGTCAAGCTGGTCAGACGCGCTGACAGTCTGAGCGTCTTGATCACGCAGGTGGCTGTGTTTGGAAATGGTGATCGCGGCATCCTGAAGCAGGGAGGATTCCCGAACAGCGTCAAGCGCCATGACCCGGCTAGGACGTGCTTGGCAGGTAAACAGCAGGCGGTAGCCATTGCCGGAGCTGACGCTTCTCCTGTCGGCCGCGTGGACCTGAAGGGAGAGGCGGGTGACATGAGGAATGAGGCTGCAGATCTGCAGCAGCATTGCGACTGTTGTGATCTGAACGCTGGGTATGTTTTTGGTGGCTGGTGTTAGGTATTGTACTGAACATTCACGTCAACGCACGATACTTATAAGCGACGGAAAATCAAAATATGGACGAAAAAAGTGATGGCTATTGGACTTCCCCCATCGACTAAAATTTCCAAAGTTCCAATCTCTTGCAACCCATCAGCTTCACATTCTCCCGTTGTTATCTGAACGCTGGGAATGTTTTTGGTGGCTGGTGTTAGGTTTTGTACCGGAACATTCACGTCAAAGCACGATACTTATAAGCTACGGAAAATCAAAATATGGACGAAAAAAACGTGATGGCTATTGGACTTCCCCCGTCGTCTAAAATTTCCAAAGTTCCAATCTCTTGCTTGACCCATCAGATTCACATTCTTCCGTCTAATTATTCCAACCGCTGAATTTAATTTAGGACAAGTACAGTAGAGCCGTCTCATGCATCATACACAAGTACAGCCAGGACAATTATTTTTGTTAACCAGTAAAACAAAAATAGAAATCGCCTTGGTTCCAGTTTTAGTGGTTTGTTTTCATTTGCTCAGCTTTAAGTCTTTCGGGCTCTTAACATTTCTGAGATTCCTCAAAATTGAGCCATTGTCTTTGGGGTTGTACCAAAATTAGAACATAGATGATACCAAATTTTTGTTTCCTCATGTTGTGCTATAATTGGGGGTACCACTCTAAAGATGATAAATTTTTTACTCCACTACTATCATACGAAAAATTGTACCCAAACATTTACACATTTCTATAAATCAGCCTAGGATGTAGTTACGATAAATTTAACTTAAGTGTCCATATATAAGTTTATTAAACCTGCCTTTGTTATTACTAGAAAACACATTATTTTTAACACACTGCATGTGTGTAAGAGACTAAAGTTGTTTTATGGTCTTAATGTAAGGAAAAGATTGCTCTTTCGTAGAAATGCTCATATTCTTGGATGGAGGGAGTGAAAGAGAAAATGAGAAAAGTCACAAATCAAATAATCTTCATAAAAATAGTAATGATAAAAAAACACATATTAAAGATAAGTTATGATTTATATTCGCAACGTGCGTTGGATACCACACTAGTTTCTTTATATCTTGAATGTTTTCAAGAGTGCGGATTTCGTGCCCATGCATATGGGCTGCCGTTGTGTATGTTGAAAGTCCACATGGCAAAATCAGATTATACCAGTAGAACATATGTCAATGAAGGTTTTTGTGGAGTGTCCCATGTAGTAGTTGCATTTACTGTTGTCTACAACCCACAAAAGTAGAGGTGTCATGTGTCCATAGTCGATCACAAGACTTAACTTCATGAAACTGTTACAATTTTTGAACAGTTGCATATAGTTTGTTGGCAACAAACGGAAGTCAATGGCTATCACTAGCAGTTACATTATACGACAAAACGATTGAGGTTAAGTGTCATAAGTCCACTAAGCAAGTTCTTCCTTATGCTCACGCAGCTGTTCTGGCAAAAACAAAATCATCCAGTTTAATGTTTATCTCAGTACAAAGATTTCAAAAGTAAGTTCTAATGGCCTGTCCAGTGAGCCAGCCCATGGTCAACAACTTTTTAAACATGTACATAAAGCTTTTCAACAAAGCGCAAACCTTTTCATCCATGAATAGTGTTTAGAAAAGGTGAAAATGTGGTGAAAAGCGTTTTTAGTACAAGATGGGAATCTTGTCCTCTACAATTCGTTTAGCAGCTTTTCATGCCCTACGGTTGAAAAAAACAGACCTATGTGTAGCCCTGTTACTAATTGTGATAAAGTGTCTTGTCAACGGATACCTATATAGGTATCTGCGGGTTAGCAGCTAAACCCTAATTATCAAATTACCCGACAATAGTAAAAGACTCGGCGTCCGAAAGAGGGATGTCGTGTACTGCTTCCAACCCCATGAGGGTGGGGCTGTCCTCCCACGTATGCCTCCGCCCTGCAGGATCTGTAAAAGGAAGGGTCGGGCTCTCCTCGCCCCGACCCCGCCGCGGGCCGCCACATGGCGATCTGTCTGACCCAGCGCAGGGCCTGCCCACTCTGCCCGACCCCTGAGGGTCGGGCCCGGTCCCACGAATGAGGTTAATGCGAGCAAGTGGATGCGGGCTGAGGGTCGGGGCCCGGGCCGCAGGACGATCAGAACGAAATTAATGCGAGCAAGTGGAGGCGCTTTAACCCATTCCGCGATGTGAGCCACCGTCCCCGTACGCCCCGCGGTGACATTTGACAGCGGTCAAGCGGCGCGGCACGCCATCATAGTGCTCTCCTGTGGCAAACAGGGTCATCACAGGAGGCTATAGGCATCTAGAGGACTCGGACACAATTCACCACGATTTGACACCGGTCCCGTCATCGTCCTCGGCCGCCCGAGGAAGCCGGAGGGAAGGAAGAGACTATCACTGCTCACACACGTTCTCCTTCCCTCCTTTTCTTTTCTTTTCTTTTTCTTCTTTCCTCCATCTGTAACCGACCTCCCTTTGACCAGATAAAAGGGGAGACGGGCTGGAGAAGGAGGCCCCCCGATCACTCTTTTCCACTTCACTCGTTCTTGCAACAGACATATGCTAGCATGAGCACTCAGAGACTTGGGAGCTCCTCCCTCTCTCGCCTTGCTTGTAACTCCTACTACGAGCAACACGAATCGAACCACCTCACTGGACGTAGGGCATTCTTGCCAGAACCAGAATAACCCATTGCCTCAACCGCAGTTCACTCAATCAACCAAACGCGTAGTCTAAATTTACTCGTCGGCCGGTTTCACAACGCCGACTGTATCTATTGACAACTTTTGAGAAACTACACGTCGCGTGCAGAATAAAGGGGGGGGGGGGGGGGGGGGGGGGCACCCCTATGCTCTAGGAGAATATTCCGATGTTATGTTTTCAATACAAAGCTTAAATGAACAAATTGCACTGTACACCCCGCGACGAGTAGAAGATTTTTGCAGTACAACTATTTTATTTATTTATTAGCACTCTCTTTTTATTCGTTTATTTTTTGATGATAAGCTTATTAACTTTAGCACTCCTTGCAACCAAACATCTCCCATGCTTTTGATTGGTAATCCGACACTTGATCGAGACATTGCCAGACGGCAAGGTAAATTGGAGTGTTCAAGCATGGTTGTATTCGTTACTATCTTTATATATTAGAAAATACTGACTACTTTGAACCTGTCACCGCCTTTGATTTTCTCAGGCCACATCTTGACGATGAACCTGTCACCGCTCTGGGGACACAAGATAAATTTGTGACGATCGAGAAGCTAATAAGTTTACTGAAACAAGCAGCCAAATTATGCGGCCATTCTGGAACAAGACACATATATACCCTCAACGGCGCGAAGTACTTGAGGTTTAATTCTGAAATAGCCAGCGCGTTGCCCGTAGCTGCCCAGTACCCCACCCCGATCCCAAGGTATTCAAGCAGCACGTCACGACCTGGAAAAGAAATTATGTGAACATATGTATGCGCGTCTTAATTAAGACTGGAATTCTCTCTGAGATCGCTGGACGCATAGCTCTGACCGCGGTGGATGTAGCTAGCGTAAATCGCGTTGCTGACGACGCCATACGGGTCAAGGTCATCGTCTTGGACCTGCATCTCGACCTCGAAAACCCTGTCCTCCTTCCTGTAATCTCATAATACCACGCACATCTGGGTTCAGTAAGTACTAGCACGTAGAGTATATTTTTGAGGAACTCAAGCAAGGTATATATATCTCGAATAACCTGGTTGTGCTAAGCTGATTAGCGTTGGTAGCCTGGACATGGCGGCTGGAATTTGCGGTCGCAGCATCCTCGGGCAGAAAGGGTTCCCCTGCAGCGACGACATGCGCAGCTACCCTGCCGGGATGCGCCCGGCCACGGCCGGTGACGGTGGGCACCACGCGGTGGCAACGGCCGGAGCTGAAGGTCCTCCCATCGGTAGCGCCTAGCGGAGGGAAGAGGCCTGTGACATGAGGAGGAGCTAGGCTGCCCATCTGCTGCTGTATTGCGAGTGAATATTGATACTCGTTGCATATCGCGCTGTGTGAACTCTTATACACTGGTGCTTGCTTGGTGACCTCGTACTGTTCATTGCAGGCGATGCATGACAACTAGGACCGCTTAGTACTACTTGCAGTACTACTACTAAAAATTTCCACTGGTAATTGATGGAGTATAGACTATATGTGACAGAAACAGAAACCCAAAACGAATTCGAAGAATGCTGCTTAGTACTTACTCTTTTCGTTTCAAAAATATAAGTATTTCTGAGTTTTGACTAAGTATAAGTGATGTTGTTAGATTCGTCATGAAACCAGTTGTCATAATATGCAAGCCTTCTGATTTTTTTTAAATATAGTCAAAGTTGAAAAAAATGACTTTAACCAAACTCCGAAATGCTTATATTAAGAAGTACTTTCTTTCTTTTCCTTTTTAAGGGGAATCTTGCTGCTGCTTTGCACTTTCATTTAGGAGGGAAACAAAGTTCATTGGTTCAGAAAGCTTTATATTCAACTTTCCTCTTGGAGTTGTACTACAAAACCTCCAATCCTCTACTGACTACTGCTTAATTAAAGTGAAACAATTTTCATCATGTTAAGTTCCAAAAATAAGGACCAATGGAATTTCCCTTTGGTGGAAGAAGCCCTGGATTTTGTTTTTAATTTGAAGGGAAAATGGCAGGTGTTTTGTCAACTCATTGAGAAACGGTGCCAGGAAAAATACAAAAGGTCTTAGACTAGGTTACATAAAGGCAGCTTAGGCTACCCAGGAGCTCGCCTCTCTCCTCACAATGCAAAGTGCCTCCTCGTTTGCCTAGTTTGTTGGGAGAGGGATGGGTGATGCACAGTGCAGATTGTGATGCATATATGACTTTACCTCCTGCTGTTGGAGTCGGCCTTAGGAAAAGTCACTGAACTGTAAAAAAAAAGAAAGACAAAAGGCCAAAGAGCGTGGCCTCAAACCAGAAACGAAAAGAAACTCCAAAAAACTTGGCTGAACGGCCATTGGATTTCACTCAACAAAACTTTTTTCTTTTGCAGAACATTTCAGTTTCTATGAGCCATCTGTTTCGTACATGTTGTCTAGAAAGCCGAATATGTCTTGCATGAAACAATCACACCTGACCCGAAACTTTCATTTGTTTCACGCCGTCCCAATATACCATTTATTGCTGTTTGCATGCGTTGTCAACCAATCCGGCCGTACAAGTTATGGCAGTTGTGGCCGACATCCTTTGACTCTGCAGCGCTATTCGCAAGCAACTGCATCAACTGAAACAACCACCATCGCATTGCCGGTAGCTGCCCAATACACCACCCCAATCCCTAGGCATTAAGCAGCAAGTCACGAGTTGGAAAAGAAACCATGTGAATATATATGTATACGCATCTTATGGCTAGATCGAATTCTCTGTGAGAGCTTGATATAGAGAGCTCTGGTATAACCTGGTGGTGGTAAGCACATAGCACCAGGTTATTCGAGATATAGCTCCGGCCATTGCCACCGCGTGGTGCTCAACGTCACCGACCGTGGCCGGGCACATCCTGGCAGGGTAGCTGCACACGTCGTCGCTGTCGTGTGGACGAAGGCGATGCATGAAAACTATACTGTCTTAGTACATAGTACTAAGGAAAATCCACTGGTCATTGATGGAGTATATACTATAGGTGACAGAAACCCAAAACAAGTTCCAAAAATGCTGCTTAATACTTGGGCATAAGAATTGTGGGTAGGTGATCGAAAAAGTTGAGAGTGCCGAGACATGAGGAAAAGTAAAGGAGGACAAAAATAGAAAGAAAACTATAATGAGAATCAAGAATGACATGTAATGTGAGAAACTTTAAACTCTATAATGACATATAATGTGAAACGAAGATATGACTTAGAAGTTTTCAACTTTCTCTTTCTTTCTTCCTTTTCTGACGGCAATGTTGCAGGTGCTATGCACTTTCATTGGAGGGAAACAAGGTTCATTGAGTCAGAAAGCTCTATATTCAACTTTCCTCTTAGAATTGTAATACAAAAGTTCCAACCCTATGTGAGACTACTGCTTAAGTTAAACGATTTTCAATCATCGTCTGGGTAGTCGGACCGTCACTTGAGCCACCATTTACGTTGGATTAGGTCATCCTCAATGTAAACTTTCATTTCATTGCTACCATGAAAAATTTTAAGAAAGAGAACTATCTTCCTTTTATTGGGATGAAAGGCTTCTCACAAAAGATGAAAATTTATCTTCTATCTCCTTATAATTACCTTGTCAAGTTAGCAAAAATTGAATATGTGGCATAGAATTTAATGCTTATGAAAGGATGCATTGAGACTGGCCTCTGTTCAATTTTCTCTTATTTATTCATTGATGTCTCGTACGCTTTTTGGAGAATAAATAGCTAACTAAATAATAAATAGCAATATAATACACCATGAAAGAGCAGAAGATTTATTGCAAAAACAATAGGCAATTGTTTCTTTATTAGGTCCTTTCGAAGTATCAGGCTGCTTCCTGAATCCTGAAGTTAGCCCTCCTTGCAAGCGAACATTTCCCATGCTTTCGCTACCACCTCCGGGAATACACGAGTTGGGCGATACTCTTTGTTGAGGAAAACAATGGTCGCTTTGGCATCCAATACGAGCTGAAAAGTATCAATTCAAAGAAGCCAATATTTTATATAAGACGTAATAGTCAACTTCGTCCCTCAACTATCACTCAAAGCTCAAATCCGTCCATCAATTATGAAAAGGTTCAATTTAGTCCCTGAACTTTGGTTACCCGGTTCAAACCTGTCCTAAGGGACGAAATTGAACCTGCCAGCCAAAGTTCAAGGACCAAATTGGCCGTTTTGATAGTTGTGGGACAAATTTGAGCTTCTGACGAATTTGAGCTCTGTTTGGATCCACCGAACTAACAATTAGTCCACATTAGTCGGGTTCTCCTGACTAATCGGATTTTTATTAGTCTCTTGGCTGGCTAAAAATTAGTCTTCTATAAGTCCATTCTGTTTGGATTCTCTATGGACTATTTTTTTAGTTGCTTTGGACTAAAATTAGTCAATTAATAGTTAGTTTATTGGACCCAAAGAGGGTTGTAGTATGACCATTCAAAAGAACCACGGCGAAATAGTCATTGTCATCCCTGATCTTTGTCCGAAAGCTCAAATTTGTCCTCCACCTATCAAAAAGTCTAGTTTAGTCCCTGAACTTTGGTTACCTGGTTCAAACCAGTCTCTAAGAGGATGAAATTGGACCTACCAACCAAAGTTCAGGGACTAAATTGGACCTTTTGAAAGTTGAGGGACGAATTTGAGCTTTGTGTGATAGTTCAGGGATGAACTTGACTATTACGCCTTTATATAATATATAAAGATGATGACGAATACAAATATGTTTGCTCAGTTCATGCACACTAGCTTACCTTACCGTCTGGCAGTGTCTCTATCAAGTGGCGGATTACCAATCGCACACCTTTGATTTTCTCGGGCCACATCTTGATGACAAACCTGTCACCACTCTGGCAACACAAGATAATTTCGTGACGAAGCTAATAGTAGGTTTAATTAAACAAGAAGCCAAATTATGCGGTCATTCTGGAACGGAACATATATACCCTCAACGGCGCGAAGTACTTGAGGTCTAATTCTGAAACAGCCATCGCGTTACCGGTAGCTGCCCAGTACTCCACCCCGATCCCAAGGTATTCAAGCATCAAGTCACGACCTGGGAAAAGAAACCATGTGAATATATTTTTATACCTATCTTATGGCTAGAATTCTCCTTGAGAGCTACATAAAGAGAGCTCTAACGGATAGAGCACTCACCACGGTGGATGTAGCTAGCGTAAATCGCGTTTCTGACGACGCCATACGGGTCAAGATCATAGTCGTGGACCTGCATATCGACCTCGAAAACCTTATCCCCCATCCTGTAATCTCATAGCACCACATACATCTGGATTCAGTAAGTACTAGCACATAGCTAGAGTATAGCTAGAGTAGTATTTCGGGGAAACTCAAGCAAGGTATATCTCGAATAACCTGGTGGTTGTAAGCTGGTTAGCGTTGGTAAGCTGGGCATGGCGGCTGGGGTTGCAGGTTGCAGCATCGTGGAGAAGAAAGGGTTCTGCAGCGGCGACGATATGCGCTGCTACTCGGCCGGGATGCGCCCGGCCACGACTGCTGACGGTGAGCACCACTCGGTGGCAAAGATCGGAGCTGAATGTCCTCCCGTCGGTGGCACGTAGCTGAGGGGAGAGGACCGTGACATGGGGAGGAGCAAGACTGCCCATCGGATGTTATATTGCGAGTGAATATTGGTAGTGGTGTGCTCCTTGCAGTGTGTGAACTCTTATACACTGGTGCTTGGTGACCTCATACTGGTCATTGAAGGTGATGCATGAAAACTAGTACTGCTTAGTACATAGTACTACTGAAAATTTTCGCTTGTCTTTAATGAAGTAAGGGAATTAAGGATTGGTGAAAAGTCGCTTTGTACTTGTATCCGCAGAAAAAGTCGCTTTGTACTTGGGCAAGGGAATTAAGGATAGGTGAAAAGTAGAGCGCGTAGAAAGCGAGAAAGAGTGAATGAGAAGATATTTAAAACTGCAATGAACTTTTTCTTTCTTTTTTATTTCTTTTTTGACAGCAATGTTGCATATGCTCCGCACTTTCATTTAGGAGGGAAACAAAGTTCATTGGTTCAAAAGGCTGTATATTCAACTTTCCTCTTAAAACTGTACTAGGAAAGTTCCAATC
The DNA here is from genome assembly GCA_007726485.1 of Eragrostis curvula. Taxonomy (NCBI): domain Eukaryota; kingdom Viridiplantae; phylum Streptophyta; class Magnoliopsida; order Poales; family Poaceae; genus Eragrostis; species Eragrostis curvula. Next base: position 71,272 of record RWGY01000584.1, read on the forward strand.
CTATGTGAGCTACTGGCTCTTAAGTTAAACGAGTTTCCATCATCTTAAGTTCCAATACTTGGACCAGCAGGATGCCCCCCCCCCCCCCCCCCCCCCCCCCCCCCCCCCCCAAAAAAAAAACCCTTGGACCAGCGGATTTTTTTTTCTGTGGAAGGACTTTTGGATTTTATTTTAAATTTAAGGAAAAATGATAGGTGTTCTTCCGATGAGAAATACAAAAGTTCTTGGAACTAAAATTACATAAAGGCGAGGGTGTTCGTTTTCAGGGGTCTAAATTTTAGAGGGGTCACATCAAAGAAAATTTTGTTATTTAGAAATATTAAATAAAGTTTAATTACAAAACTAACTGCAGAACTCCGGGTCTAATTCGCGAGACGAATCTAATGAGGGTAATTAAGCCGTGATTAGATAATAGTTACTGTAGCACAATTATAGCAAAACATAGATTAATTAGGCTCATTAGATTCGTCTCGAAATAAGCATTCATCTGTTAAAAAGGTTTTGTCATTAAATTTTATTTAATGCTCCTAAATGACAAGATTCTTTTTCATTTTAGAGCTCTAAAATTTAGAGGGGTGGAAACGAACAGGGCCTTAGCCTAAGGCTACCCAGCAGGTTAAAGAGCATCTCCAATAGAAGCCCCTAAATCAGAGCCCCGACTTTCTGAATAGGGGCTCTCTTTTGTTTTTGGGCTCTAATTTCTACCATTTACTCCAACAACAACCCTTAAACATCAGCGCCTATCCATGTGGACCCATGTTGTCAGTGTCTCGCATTTTCTTTTTCCTTTTTTTTCCACCGCCTTCTCTCTTCTCCACCCGCCTCTCTCTTCTCAGTCCTTCACACCTCCCTCCCTCTTCTCTCCATGTCTGGCCGGAGCTCTGCTTGCAGATCCCGCCCAGCCGCGTGGCCCCAACCTCGTCCGCCGCGCTTGGACGTGATGTCGCGGCGTGGGATGGGACGCGCTGCCGCGGCGGTGGGGAGGGGTGAGCTGTCGAGGCGAGCAAGCCGCGGCGGGCCGGGGCGAGTTGCCGCCGCGGCGGCAGGGCGAGCTAGCCTGGACCAGATGGCTGGCGGGGCGAATCGCGGCGAGGTGAGCTATTGGGGCTGGTTGGCCGCGGGGCGTGCGCGCCGGAGGGCTTCGCGGCGGGGCGGACCGGCGGCCGAGATGAGGTGGCGGGAGTGCATCCAGGGCGCGGGAGCGGTGGAGGATGGAGTTGGGGCTCGCGTCCGGAACCGTAGGAGAAGGGGCCGAGTGGCAAAATCTAGGGGCCTCCCTCGAGTAGGGGATGGAATTGGGGCCCTGTTGGAGTGAGGTTTTTGATGTCCAACCCTCAAATGTTGAGTAGGGGCTTGAGTTGGGGCTGCTGTTGGATTTGCTCTTAAGAAAGGTCACTGAACTGTAAAAAGGAAAGGAACACAGACGGCCAAAGAATATGGCCTGAAAAATATGATAATGAAGGGCCATTGGATTTCACTCATATGTTTTTTTCTTTTGAATAACATTTCAGTCACTATAGGTCATCTGTTTCGTATGAGTGGTCTAGAAAAACGCATGTCTTGCATGAAACAATCACGCTCGGCTCAAAACTTTCATTTTTTTCGCGTGGTCCCAATACCCATTTTTTCTGTTTGCATGACTTGTCAACCAATTGGCAAAGTTTTTTTTTTAATGAAGGCCGTACAAGTTCTGGCTTATGGGCGACATCCTTCGACGCTGCAGCACTATTCGCGCGCAACTGCACGAGGCATCAGCTGTGGTTATCCATTCACGTTGAAGGGGGTGAAAACGATCCATGCGCACGCAAGTTGGGCTGCCAACAAGCGAGCGAGCTTGCTGTCAACAAGCAAGTAGGGCTGTCAACAAGCGAGTAAGCACTTTGATATTGATGCTCATTCATGCCTTTGTAAACACTCCTCAGATTTTTCTTTATATTCTGTGTTGTACAGTTATGTGTGGAAGAATTATGTGCTCCATAACTATGTACTATATTTTGGGTAATGGACTTGGTACAAATTGTTTTATGTTGGATGAATGGCATTGGTTATATGTTTGGCGCATTGCATATTATGCAGTTGTGCCTAAGGATATTGCAAGTAATTAGCAAATGTCATGTCAAAATTTCCAACATTTTTCTTTACATTTTTATATTTTTCATTTACTGTCAGTTTTGTTGAAATTTGGGTTGGTTTACCGGAAAAAATCTATCGGCTTACCGATAAAACTGGTTAGTTTACCAATCGGCCTGCGTCCAATTTCGAAATTTGGCTTTGCTCTGTTTTTGGTCCAGTTGACAAAACCAGCTGGGTCCAATTGCCGCGGCTCAATCTCTTTTCAAAACGTTGGCTAAGAGGCGGCGCTAAGGTTAGGGATCGATTGGAGAATGGGGATTATTGCATTGTAACAATAATGGTTACGGTTTGTATTGCTAAGCTCAAGCTCAAGCTCAGCTTATTTACTGTGAGATCAATAGTTTACTTTGTTGGATCGGAACGCTTGGCTGATCATACATGCTTCGGAGTTTGGACCGGTCGTCTATTGACAGCCACGGCAAAGGCGATGCCTATCCGCATCCGAAAATTACCGATAGCTTTCGTCTTTCGCCTCGCACAAGCGCAGTACATGCGTATGAAGGGACGTAGCAGGTTCCATGTAGCATGATCTCGTTGGCACTTGCTACCGCTACGGCGCTACTACTTCGTAATCATCGCCGTATGGAATCGCCCACTCACTAGACAGGCAGAGCCCGTGTGCGTGGAAGATTACTGGTAGATTAAAGTGACAGGTTTGTTAGTCTGCGGACGATGGTTCAGCTGCCAGCGTGACTGTTCTGTGCAGCACTGAGAGCAGCTGGGTGGTTAAGGCGACAACACGAACGCCATGGTGATTAGCGACGCAGGACACAGTGGTTGGCGCAGCCAACGCAGAAAAGTCACGCTCGCCATTGAGTGGGTTAACCACCGTCCGTCTGCGATTAATTCTCTCCCCACCTGGTCGTGCTACACACAATACTAGGCTCTAGAAGGCTAAAACGAGAAGACCTTTGTTTTTAGACAAGAGAAATTTGAGAAGACAGTCCGTTTGACATGCAAGGAAAAAAAAAAGGCATGACGAAAGAACTGAAGCAGGCAAGGAGCCCGGATTTTCTGTGGAGGTCTCGCAATACCACCATCAGGCTCCAGAATTTGCTTATGAAATAATACGGAGTAGTTCTTTCCTGTATGGCTGTATGTAATTAATAAAGCCCATTCATGACTAATCTCAGTGCTAGTACACTGCTCCCTCCATATTTACGTTTTTAAGTTATCGCCGCTGATTTTTTGAGTTACGTTTGACCATTCATCTTATCAGCTCTATCAAAAAACATAACTTATAATTTTACATGTGTTTTAATTACTAATCACTACCATTATAAAAAAATAAGTCTACAACTACAGTCCATTAGAATAAGAAGATAAGGAAATTAAACAAGACTAACAATATGCACTAAGTATGATACAACATTAGCCGCGCAAATGCGCTGGCCACCATACTAGTACACCATGACATAAGTTTTGTTGCGATGCAGTAAGATCACTTTTTAGTTTTTCTTGTATCTATTTTGAGGGCTGCTTTCTTAGCACTCCATGCAAGTGAACATTGCCCTTACTTTGTCTGACAGCTCTGGGAATACACGAGCTGGACGATAGTCTTTGTTGACGAAAACAACGGTTCCTTTAGCTTCCAAAACGAGCTGGCATGTTGAGTAGCAATGTAATCAGATGATCAGCTGTTAAAAATGTGAGACAATGACGAATATGTTGGAGCAAATTATTGCCCGCACAATTGTATACCTTACGTTCTGGCAGGGTCTCGACCTTATGGTAGATTATCATTCGCACTCCTTTGATTTGCATAGGCTTGATATTGACAACAAACGTGTCACCACTCTGGAAATAAATTTTGAGAGATACTGTATGATACTTCCCAGAAATTGAGAAAGAACTGAACATATGACAAAGTCGATAAGTCTATAGGGACAGATCAAGCTACCATAAATTTGCAATCTTTATGGGAAGAATCTATTATATGTATACCTTTAAAGGTGCGAAATACTTGAGGTTTAATTCTGAAACAGCCGTGGCTTTGCCCATGGCGGCCATGCAGCCCAAACTGAAGCCAAGCTTTTCAAGCAGCAAGTCACGACCTGATACATCTCAAAGAATATGCGTAAAAATAAAACATGTGAAATATGTGTGCATGTAAGATCAGTTCCAGCAGTTTTCAATAATCTATCCCCAATAAGCTCAATAGCATTTTCTAGATTATCGAGAAAGTCGCTCCAGCAGTTTCCCACTAGCTTGTCTCAATATGTAGACCACACTACACCACACCACTCCACTTCATCATCTTTCCTTCCCCCCTCCTCTCCCTCAACCAAGGTTCACAAAACCAGAAGAGCCGGAAAAACCAAAACCATCAAAAACAGGTCGGGTTTCGATTTTGCTACAGTACATAGTTTCAGTTTTGGGCGAAAACTGACCGGTTTTAGTAACCGGACCGGACCAGTAAGTCTGGTTATTTATTACCGGTCTAACTGGGTCTAGTTTTGTAAACCTTGCTCTCAACCCAGTGAAGGCATTGGCGTGCAACTTGGTGCCAAATCGACCCGGTAGAGGCTCAGTGGCTCCTCCAAACGGGGAGCTCACGGCTTTGCGGTGGGGAGCCGACCTTCCCAACTCCCAAGGCTCAATGAGCCTGGGCATGCTACTGAGAGGGGGATGGCGATGGGCCGCAGGCAGTAACTGTGAAAGAAGACGACGAGAGTGGCAAAGCGCAACCTCGCCGGATTTGGACGATAGATAGGCAGGCACCAAGGTTTGGGTTGGCCGAATCCAGCAGGTCATGGCGCCTAGATCCATGGCACCAGGCGTGCTCATGCACATGTAGCCAGGATCCATGGCAATAGGCGTGCTCGTGAGCAGGCCATCGAGATCCATGGTGCCGGATCCAACACTTAGGCGTAGGCAGACATGGGCGGGTCTTAGAGCAACTCCAGCAGGGCCTTTACTTGAGACCCTACTCTATTTTTTAGGGTCTTGAGTCAAAAAATAAACTTCAGCAGGGACCCTACTTGGGCCCTCATTTTGCATGCCCCCTCAAATTCCACCTCCAAGCTCTCATTCCTAGGGTCCTCCAATCCTCCCTCTCATTTGTGGATCCCACCACTTTTTTTCACAAAATAGGGTCTTGGGTTACTTTATTGCTAGAGTTGAAACCAAATTTTAAGCCCTCATTTTTACATGTTGGCTTGGAAAACAAAAGTAAGGGCTTTATTTTGAGGTCCATTGCTGGAGATACTCTTATATGGTAGTCAGCCAATACGTCGGCTAGCGAGACCAAGGCTGGGGACGGCGACGCGCAGTGGACAAGCCGCAAGCAGCAAGACAATGAGACGGCAACGTACAACAGAGGCATGGTGAAAATGCTTCGTGCCAGGATGGGTGGGAGAGGCCTATTTTTCCGAAAGGTGAAAAAGAGATGATGACAGTGAGAAACCGCCGGAGCATGTTTTTTTTTTCGCCCCTTCATCCTCAATATGATAGTTTTTTGGCTGTTGGGGATTGCATTGGAACTGCTGGAGTTGCTCGAGTATGAAATCTTTTGGACTAGAATTCGCTCCAAATGCTTGGCGCATATACCTCTATGGATGTAGCTAAGAAAAACTGCGTTGTTTACGACCCCGTACTCGTCAAGTTCATCGTCCCGGACCGTCATCTCGACCTCGAAAAACTTGTCCTCCTTCCTGTAATCTCGTACCGCAAACACGAGGGTTCAGTTAGTTAGGGAGAGTAAAAGTAAGAGATCGATCGTTCGGGAAGAACCTGGCGGTGTCAAGCTGGTCAAACGTGCTGACAGCCTGAGCATCTTGATCAAGCATGCGGCTTTGTTTGGAAATGGTGATCGCGGCATCCCCAAGCAGGGAGGATTTCTGAACAGCGTCAGCCGCGATGACCCTGCCAATACGTCCCCGGCTGGTAAGCAGCCGGCGGTAGCCATTGCCGGAGCTGAAGCTTCTCCCGTCGGCGGTGCGTAGTTGAGGGTAGAGGCCGGCGACATGATGAGTGAGGCTACCCATCTGCTGCAGCTTTGCGAGTGAGCGTTGTTATGTCAACGCTCGGTATAGTTTTGGTGGCTGGTGTTAGGTTTCATTGTGAGCGTTCATTCAATGCACGACACTTATATAGGCGACGGGAAATAAAAAGATGGACAAAAAAACGTGATGGCTACCGGATTTCCCACCTTGTAGAGATGTTACTTTCAAAACATGGATGAAAAAACGTGATGGCTATAGTATGTACTTCGAAAGTTTAAACCCTCAGCGTGAGCCATTAACTTCACATTCTCCAGTCCAATCGTTCCAGGCAAGGCAGAGAGTTTCAGCTTCGTATTGGTAGTGTTTGACTAATTGACTTGTACACTGTTCAAGTATCAGGCTCCTATATGAGCCACTGGATTTTGGACGCGGATCCGCTGCCTTTAATACCGGTTTCAACAGTGCAATGAGTCGAGGTTTCAACACTGCAATGAGTCGGGGTATTGTTTCAGCTCACGCGGATCCCAACGGCTGGATTTTACTCTTGGAAGCCGGGGTTGCGACAGGTCACCTCGATAAAGTGTGGATCCAGGACAAATTTTTGGCAGTACCTGCTTCAGTTAGGTATTAAAAAAAAAACTATTTTTAACCTAAAGTAAAAATAAAATAACTTAACCAAATATCTTAATCCATGCAGACTTTCATTGAATGAATTTCGGGGTCTAGGTGTGAGCAACTCCAAGAAAATGAATGATGGGTAGATGAGTCCACCGACTCACATAAGGTTTTATGTAACCTATTCTCTCTTATGATTGGGCATCGCATTGTTCTAAATGCATTCAAGTTTTAGAGGCCATCAAGGTGCTTTCTCTAATTCATTTGTTATATTATATATATCTGATGTTTGGCCAACAAACTAAGCCACCACATTTACTCTTAAGACCTCAAAACAACCATATCAATCGAAAAAATAAAAAAAAAAGGAAAAAGTATTTGTCGTTATATCATTATGAACAGTGTTACCAAAATATATGTATTCATTTTTATAAATTATAACCGACGGCCACTTGGAAAACTTATTTTTATTTGGATGATCAAGTTATGTTGTGCTGCTGTGTACATGGCCAGCATGGGGTTTTATGATTCAGTTTTTGTACGGTACCACTATGCCGTTTTGATATTCAGTGACTATTGTGCCACAAGCCAGTGAACATCCATACTGCCCTCCTGAAACACAAATAAGATAACATTCACATTCTTTGTTGTAAAACTTTAGGGAGATTCATCAACATGGGAGTACGTAGTGCAAACTACTACCTACATGGAAACATGCAAACTCTAATGTTGAACCATCGGATCTAAATTGTTCGGTTCCAGATGAGCTACCTGTCACATGGTACAGTTTGCATTTGCCTCTACTTGCCACTTTGTACATTTTATGGTTAGGTCCCCGCACCAAGTTTGGACAACTTTACAACTTTGCACGAAAGGAAGCAGGTGAGGTGGCTGCAATTGCATGTTGCCAACTGCTGGTCCACCTGTATTGTAGGTACTTCCGCATCTCTCTTCTGGTTTAATTCGACTTTCTTCAATTTCAGATGAGCAAGGCGTCTGCTTTCAGGCAGAGTGCATCTATACGGTTGTGTGTTCCTTTATGTTGAACCATATGTGAATTGTCCATTATTACTCATCATCTTAAGCATTTGGGTGCAACTGGTCGGTGCATTGTAGCTTAAAATTATATCAGAGCAAGAGGTTTTGAGTTCAAGTTCTTGTGGCCGTATTTTCCACTGCACGGTTGCTATTTCCACATCTGAGGCATAAGAGAGCCGTCTCCACATGAATGGGAAATGTTGAACTATAAATGAATTACCAATCCTTCCTCGCTAGTTTAGGCTTTTGGACTATATAAATGAATTACCAATCCTTCCTCGTTAGTTTAGGCTTTTGACAGCCCTGGATTGGTTTTCCCACACCCTGTGATAGAGGTGATAAGGAGCTGTTTTATTCATGTACAGAGGTGACATTGGGCAATGGGAAAAGGGCACCATTCTGGTGTTCTAGATGGCTTCACGGTGAGGCACCAAAGGACATTGCGCCGGCACTCTACAACCATGCACGACGGAAGAATAGGACTGTGGCTAATGCCATCCGGGATAACAATTGGATTCGCGACCTGCGCCACGACCTCACGGATGACCTGTTGGAAGAATTTGTTGAGCTATATGATAGGGTAAGCCATACTTGGCTCAACGACACGGAGGACTCCATTACAGCAAACGGGAAATACTCGGCAAAGTCGGCGTATCTTGTGCAATTTGACCACCTGCCAAACAAACCATACAAGCGACTGTTCTAGAAGGCTTGGGCACCACCCAAGGGCAAATTCTTTGCTTGGCTGTTGGTACAGGATCGCGTTTGGACAGCACAACGCCTCCAACTTCGTCATTGTGTTAACCAGTACTTCTGCCCGATGTGCTGTCATAACCTAGAGACCTTGCTACACTTATTCATCGAGTGCCCGGCGGCCAGAAGTTTATGGGCTGCGGTAGCAAATTGGCTGCATCTGCCCTCGCTGCACCCTAATGCATGGATCAATTCGACATCCATCACGGCGTGGTGGAAGGAACGGGTGGTGCAGCCAACACCACTCAAACGAGGGGTGAAGACCCTGATTATCCTTGTGCTATGGGAATGGTGGAAGGAGCGCAACCGAAGGATTTTTCAGGGGGAGGAAATGACGGAAACACGCCTGCTGCAACGGATGCAAGAGGAGGCCATGACCTGGGGTGTCGCGGGAGCAACGGCGCTGCTTTCGCTCAGGTAGAGTCGTGAAAATGCTAACTAGAATGTTATCCCCCAATCCCTGATGTAATCTCGCCCTTGTTCGGCCTTCGTGCCGTGTGTTTTTGTAATACCCTCACTTTTGAAGCCAAGAAGAAAAAGAAAAGAAAAATTAAAAAAGAATAAAAATCACTCCAAATTTAAATTTTTGTCCAACCTCTCACCTTGAAATGAATTTTCAAAATAAAATTCACTAAATAAATTAAACTTAGTTTGAATCTGAAAATTTTGGAATATTAAAAACAAGTGCTCAAGTGTTTGCCTTCATTTAAATCTACTAAAAATTTGATCCATTTTGAATTTACAACAAATTAAATAAATTTGACTCAAGTTTGTCAAACACACTTTGAATTTAAAAAGTTTTGATTTTGAAACCTTGCAAAAACTTCATCATGTGCATTTTTGGATTTTATTGGCCTTATTTTGAGTATCTGATTGATTTCTGTTTTTGTTTGAATTTGAAATCCTTTCAAATTCAAATTCTAGAAAAAAAGTTAAACCTTTTTCCTTTTCCTTTTCCTTCCGGGCCGAAATCTCCCTTTCTCTTCCCCTCTCGGCCCAGCCCGTCGTCCTTTCCTTTTTCTGAAAAACACCGAGTGGGCCGCGCTCCTCCTTTCAGCCCAGCCAGCCAGCCCAGCCCACCTTCTCCCTCTCCCGCTGACAGGTGGGCCAGCCTTATCATCCTCCTCCTCCGTCGCGTCGCGTCAGCGTCGCGTCGGCGGCGTCAGCCACAGCGCCGGCGCCATACCGCGCTGTCGGCGCGCCGTAGCGGCTACGCCACCGCTGCTCTTAAAGCCGGGCCGAGTCCTCTTCACCCCCGCGCCACCGCGAGCTCCCCTTTTCCTTCCCTCGTTCTTCCCCCTCGGCGCAGGCTAGGGTTCCGGCGATCCTCGCCGCAGCTGTCCTCCCGGGCAACTCCGGCCTCGCCGCTTCCACGAAGAGCATCACTGCTCTCCTCTCCCCCTTCTCCGTTCTCCCTCTCCCTCGCTCATCGCTCGCTCAAGCCCCACACCATAGCGCCGCCGCCGACCACCTTCCCCTCCGGCTCCGGCCGCCCTCCACTGCCCTCCGGCCAAGACGCACCCACGGTGAGCAGCACCCCTTCCTCCTCTCTCCTCTCCACCCCTCTCTTCTCTCTCTCCTAGCTCGCGCGAGCTCGTCACCGAGCCGCCACCACCGCGCACCCTTCCTCGTCGGCTCCGACCACCGTGCAACCTCCCCCGGCCCAGCCGTGCCTACCAATCGACTCCACGCACACCCGCGCAGCTCCGAGCCCCCATCGCGCACCGCCGCAACCCCCAACTCCGGCGAGCTATCGCCGCCGCACCACCGCTCCCCGTCGACAACACGTGCGCCTCCTAGCTCCGCCATCGCATCCTCTTTCCCCGCGACGAGGTTCCACGGCTCCTCGTCCACCCTACGCGCCGGCGGCGAGCACTCCGGCCAACTGCCGCCGCGCGTCTCCCTCTGGTCTACCATGGACCGGTGGACCGCCGCCCATCCCCGGTCCATGGACCCTGTGGACCCAGTCCACAATATTTCCGATTTATTTTAAAACAATTTCCCCTATATTGCGTCAGCACTACGCAATAAACATTTTCTAATACGAAAATAATTCCAAAATACAGATAAACCCCGGGCCCTGTACATTTTACAGATAAGCCCTTAAGCTTTTCTGTAATTATGTTTGAGCCCTGTCTTTTTACAGAAAAGTCCCTAAACTTTTCCGTAATTATGTTTTGGCCCTCATCTTTTTACACCTAAGCCCCCAAACTTTTCCATAATTACAAATAGGTCCCTATAACTTTCTGACCTTACAAATAAGTCCTTAAAACCTTTCTGTAATTACAATTGAGTCCTTTGTAATTACAAATAATTCCCCAAACCTTTAAACGTCCATATCTCTTCAACCATAACTCCGTTTTGAGCGATTCTTGCGCTCACGGATTCGTGGAAACGCGTAGTATATCATGGTGCTACTATTGGAACCCCACACCATACCTAAACACCATCAATGACCTAAAACCCCTCTAACCTATTATACCCCTTTTATCGACAATCGTGCGATGTCAAACTCGCATATCACGATTGTGGCTCACCCAAACCTAACCAATTCTATGGTGCTAGTCGTCTAGTACCTTCCACATGACAACCCACATCTCGCTCCATTTCCTATACCGCACATTCATTTATTTACCCGCTAACGATAAATCTTTCAGGCGGTATCGCTTCTAAATGCCGCAACCTTCTATATTCTGAGTTCGACTCCGAACCTAGCCTTGATCAATCCTCGCTCGATCAAGCTTAAACCTAACCCTGCCACCAACACCTGTTCCGATGCTATCACCAATTCCTCATTAAGCCTTAACGCTTTATCACCTTCTTTTATAAGAGCCCTCTTAATTGATTAATTTGGAGTTATTGCTCGTTGTTATCTTAATTGCTATTTGTTCTTAATCGTTTGATCCCCATGTTTTATCTGCAGCCATGCATTCATGTCAGGCATGATCACGTGCACGTACCACCGTCATGTGCTTAACTCATGACGAATAACTAGTAGATTAGTCTTAGTAGTTAATCAATCTAGTAAGTAATCAATAGTCAATCACCATTAGGTAATCCCTTAATTTATAGGTGAATAACTAAAGTGACGCACCTTGCATTGGTACACTTGTTGCAATAACCTTTGTATAGGTTACGACCTATATAAAGCTGTACTGACGCAAGTGTACAAAATACACGTACACACGTTGTACTCACCTTCACCTGCGCTCATGCTCTTCTCATCGCGTTTAACATCTCTCATTTACACCAAAAGCCCTAGAGTTCGATGCATTGTCCTAACAAGCCTTTCTAAGATAATAAAATCTTGCTAAAGTAAAACTGGATGCATCATACATGCTTTGCGTCTTTTATCCTTTAATGGTGTTCCATCGGCTCTTCTTAGAGTTTATTTGGATCTTATTGATTCTTTTTGATCTTTAGTTTCTTTCGCGGTAGTTTATTTATACGTAGTGTTTTTATGCGCTAGCTTACGCGAGATTCGAGGAAGAGTCAAAGCGTTTCAAGCTTCAAGAAAGATCCAGAGGAATCCAAGACGGAAGACACAAGCTTCGAGGAAGAATTTGAAGACATCGACCTCGACAGAAGAATATAAAGAATAGGAACTTGAAGATTAGGAAATCGTTCATCAGGCAAGCTCTACTTCTCCTTGATCATGATTGAACCCACTGTTTTCGCATTGCACCTATAGAGCCTGCTCTCGTAATATACATTGCTTGTTATTTTACTACTTGTGTAGTTAATGTCCTACTTGCTTACTGGTAATGATGCCACTTATATAGGCATCAAAACCAGAATCCTTGATTACCCTTGTTTACCCATCACCTTGATAACCCTAGGACAGTACCATCATTTCTATGATGGCACGACTACCTTGCTACTAGAATGCTTAGGACCACTCGCAATGTTTTCTACATTGCCACACCTCTCACATACTTGTTTTTACAAAATGTGTTAAATGAGTTTGGTGGTGTGTGTGATACTTTGGTTGGAAGTAGCACAACTGTGTTAGGTGATGATGATGGGATGGGTTGGACTGCGGGCAAGACCACTGATGAGGTGATGTGGATAGTGTGATAGCCCACCAGTGTGGGATATGGTGCTTGCCCGACCACATAAGGACCGGTTCTCTTGACCGTAACCTAACGATCTTTCCCGTACAACCACGGAACCTGAATGGGAAGGACTTATCCTACCTTCTTGGGTACACTTGCAACACCGCCGGAGGCTGTTGTAGCAACGGAAGCTCAGGAAAAGACCCGGGAAACGTACCCGTGGTCCGGTCGCGGAACCCAGTGTCGGTGCATGGGAAAGCCGCCTGTCCTTGTTTGTACTCGGATCCTGCAACTCGTTGCGGGAGCACGAATGCACCTGTTAAAGGTGTGTTGTGCCGTAGTGTGACAATTCATTGTCACAGGCCTCTGAGTGTGATTCCGTGGTGGTTTTGCGAAGTGCTCAGTGAAGATGGACTAAGCGTTATGTCACTCTCCGTACAAGAGTGCATAGCCCGTGGGGAAAGCTGTACACCCTCTGCAGAGGATAAGAATTCATCCGGATGGACGTTGTCACGGCATATGACACGTTATGGTTCTACGCTCCTTGAGATTAGCCACCTCTTCTATTCCTTGGCGTGTGAGTGAGTTGTAGCCAACTCGTGTTTTGGAAGTGATGGCATGGATGCCGGGTCGGTATGGCCGCTGAGGTCAGAAGGCCCAACTAAAACTTGGGAACTGGCGGGAACGTTTCATACTCCCCCAGGGCCACCTAACTAAAATACTGACAAATATCTCTTTGTTTTTATCTCTAAATCTTTGACTGCTTTAGAGAACCCTGCATAAAATTGCTTTCTGCAAATGAAAACCTACAGCCTTCTCCTTGCTAAGACCAAATGTGCATGTTCATATACCCTTGAGTAGTGTAGGGCTTGCGGAGTACCTTATGTACTCACGCTCTTGCATTTGTTGTTTTTAGTCAAGGAAGACTTCGTAAGACGACGACGATTAGGTTTTCGGTTCTGCTTCTCAAGTCTGCCTGTGGTGTTGAGCCTTGGCTTTCCGCTGTCTGCTTCACCGTTAGTTGGTCGGAGGGACTTGGATATTTCTGAATCCTGGTCGTACCGTCACTAAGGGTGATTAATCAGGTATTATACTTATGTACCTATTCGAAGTATGCTTTTGGTTACCATATCTGTGTTTTTGTGCGTATCAGCTACTGATCCAGGGACTGATACATGATGCACAACATACCCTAGTGATGGGGTATGACAGTTTTCATCTTGAGCAGCCTGCGTGCTGCCTTTGTTGTCAGCCTTAATGCCGCTGTTCTTGAGGGCGGCCTGTGTGCTGCTGGTTTCACCTTTCTGACATTGTTCGGTACCACTGGTGCCTTTCTCCTCTTCCTAATTTAAGCGACCACATAATATATGTGGCTTTTGAAAAAATTAATACGAAAGAGAGCAACAGCGGTTCAGATCAAGACAATTTGGGAGCTAAAATCATATATAACTCAACTCCAACTTTTTTTTTCTCATACGTTCCTCTACATCCAAATCCAAGACAAATAGTGGAGTGGTAACATAAAACAAGAGAAAAGACGGATCATGTCTGGGTTCTAAGGCTATCCAAATCCAAGACGAGAGGAGAGGGGACACGCCGTCTTCCTCTGGAGATTGATCGGTGGCATCTTCAGCAATCAACATCGCATGGCAAACGGGAGAAGGCCAGAAGGGAAACAAGCAGGGCTATTGTGTAAAACATACCTAGATGGTGGCGTAGGTGTAAATGCAATATGCACCGAGGCACATCTCACGCCCTCACGCCAAACAATTCAGATCGGATGGTGCAGGAGTACGGTTTCCAGGTTTCCACCAACCAGAGTTTGCACTACATATTTACCCCATCAACAGCCCGATGGTCCTTGACAAGTAGTTCAGCAATGGTAATACATTGTTTTCTTTTCACTTATTTTCCCACTGTGCCATCCTGGTCTTTCTAATAATCTCGTTTGAACCTTGAAATTTGAATGAAGTAAAGATATTGTGCAAATCTGCTTAATGATTGTACCTTCATACATATTTACAGGTGGTCTGCAACTTTGTAGTTGCTCTGATCTAGAAAAAATTCTCTAGGATCTGGATCTGCACTCGAACTTACAGACGTTTAAAGAGTAACGGTGGAGGAAGTGACAGAGCTTAATGGAGGCTAAGGGTGGCCATGGCCCCCCTTGTGTCCATTAATTCTCCATTGATTGAACAGTGTTGAAGCTCCGTCAGTGAAGCTAGGCAGCAAATTTGAGCTACTGACTACTGCTTAAGTTGAACGATTTTCAATCATTTTAAATTCCAAAAACAAGGGCCAATGTTTTTTTTTTTTGGCGGAAGAACCAAGCCTTTTTTTTTATTTAAAGGGAAAGTGACGATGTTCTTAGAACGAGGTCACATAAAGGCAGCTTAGGCTACCAGGTTAGGAAAAGGTCACTGAACTGAAAAAATAGGAAAAGAAAAGCCCACAGAACTTGGCCTCAATCTAGGAAAACGGAAAATAAGATAAGAAAATGAAAATTAAACACGGAGAACTTTTCGAGTTAAAGGGATTTTATTCCCCGGTCTCATCACAAGATATGACGGACCAGCAAACGTGTTCATACAGCAGAGCATACCAGCTCAGTTCAAAGTCATTCAACAATCTAGCTAAGAGAGCAACTAATCTATTACAGATCTCAAATGACGCTTCTTGTTTTTGTTCTGGTGAAGGCAGTCATGATCATGGCTCCAGGGTGGCAACCTGATCGCCATCTTCTTGTGCTTCTTTAGCGAACAAACGAAATGTTCCAGCTCGCCCTCGTTTGAGGGGTGGATCCCTGACCACTGTAAATCACAAAAACATAACGAATTTCTAAGTTTCCAAATGCTTCAAAGTACAACAGTACTAACAATGTTCAAAGATGCATACTTCAAATTATTCAACCAGAATTTAGCTCTATTCTTCAATGTCAGTATATACGTACCTACTAAGGAGAAAACCTTTACCCAAGCTTGACTGACTACTGAACAATTAAGGAAAAGATGATTTACCGACTGTAACTCATCACAAAACAAGCATCTATGATTTTGGAGATTCTGCCTCTTACTAAGGTTGTCTCTTGTCGGAGTTTTGTCTTTGGACAGCAGCCAAAGGAAAACATGCACCCTAGGTGGCACCTGGATTTGCAAGAAACTAGGTAAATAACCTGGCAAAATCCCTCTATAATTAATGACTTTGTACGAAGACTACCGAGAGCTGTAAATTCCATTTGAGTCGAGGCACCAAATTAAACAGTCATCCTCACCAGAGAAATCTATTGACCTCTTAATTTGGCATGCCTTATCTCGCATTGACCGAAGTGCACTTCAAGTCTCTGGTCCACAGATTTTCTAAAAGTGCACTTCAAGTTAGTACCATCCACAGATCAGCAATGAGCCAATGACCGAAGTTTTTTCATTAACTATGATGTACAAATCCCAGTACACAGAGAACACGACTAAAGGGCCATTGGATTTCACTCATAAATTTATTTATTTATTCTTTTGGAGAACATGTTTTTCACATGAGTGGTAGCAATTTGGCATGCCTCGTCCCGCATTGACATCAGTCTCTGGTCCACACATCTTCTAAAAGTGCACTTTATGTTAGTACCAACCCACAGATCAACAATAACCGATGTTTTTTCATTAACGATGTTGTACAAATCGCAGTAAACACAGAGAACTTGACTGAAGGGTCATTGGATTTCACTCATAAATTTATTTGTCTTTTTTCTTGTGGAGAACATTTCACTTATTTTGAATCATGTGTTTCGTATGAGTGGTCTAGAAAAACACATATGCTTTACATGAAACAACACGCGCGGCCCAAAACTTTCATTTATTTGTTTCGTCCGGTTCCAGCACCATTTTTCTTGCTGTTTGCATGCTTTCTCTACCAATTCGGCCGTACACAGTTATGGACCTTGTGTCCGCTGTTCTTTGATGCTGCATCCGACGTGGTTACTCTCCTTTATCCTTTGCGCGATCCTACGGGGCGCATATTTAGAGACGTGTTGCGGTCGCAGACCGTTGCCTCATTTAGCCACCAGCAGGATGGCTACGTCGCCTCGCCAGTGCACACCTGGAAATGGTGGCTGACTACAGGGAAAAACATATTTTCCCTGCATAATTGTTTCCTTCCCTCCTGTTGTTTGCCTTCTCCTGAGGCGCATTGGAGGTGACCGTGCGGTGCGGGGCACAGAAAGGCTAGGCCAGTGTCTCTGGAATGGGCCTCGGAGCTGAGCTCGGCGACGAGCCGCCCGTGCGAGGTTTCGGCAGTGGCCACGACCTGCACGCTCCTCGTTGAAACAGTTGTGGCTTCCCCAATTATGCTCCCCTTTTTTTTTTTGGAAAAATAGACTACACACGTTGTCCACTGACAACACACTGTTTTTTTTTTTTTTTTCTACAGAAATTCAGGTCTTGGTGTACTATGCTCGCGCATAAACAAACTGATAACGTGCGATTCTTGTTCAAGTTCAGATGTACTGCTAATCCTTGTTGTTGTTGTTGTTGTTGTTGTTCATGTTCTTCTGAAAAATGCAACTCTGCTCGTTCTACAACTGGTCAAAATGCAGTCTATTATCAGAGTCGTGTTCTCTTTGTAGGCAATTCTCTAGGGCTACGATGAGAAAATGTGGTATCTATATATCTTATATAGATGCAACCCACTAAGACTAATTTACTCCTATAAAACTTAACTCTCATGATGCCACATCACCCGAATTGTTTCATCCATTGGATCATCGCTAACAGCACATCCCGTCCGTTGCTTTCCAATCAATGGCGTTCCTCCTGCTCTACGTTAAAACCTGCTTTTTTCGTCAGGTAATTAATACAGATGGATTGTTTCTTTCTTTCAGCTACAAAATTGGCTGTCCATGTTATCAGATTAAATATGTCTTTCCCACTTTTTTTTTCCCGATCATCAGAGTTCAGAGCAGAGAGGCATAACATAACTTTCAGAGGTTGAGTGATCTGTGCTATCAGGTTCAATAGCTACTGTCCACAAAACATACAATAGATGTAGCGCATGAACTGTCTGCTCCGTAAGAATATAAGTTTGAAAAGATAAGCATCCTTGGAAGAGATGCTTAATTAGTCAAAATTGTAAAGGTATTATATAAAAGCAAGATTAACTTGTATCTGTTTGTTCATGTCACACACATTCCCTGTCCAAAGTGTTTATCTCGATGACATAATAATTCATCTCTTTATTTGCTGCAAGGTATGAGGCTGCTTCCTAAAGTTTAGCCCTCCTTGCAAGCGAACATCTCCCATGTTTTCACTGCAACCTCAGGGAATACACGAGTTGGACAGTAGCCCTTGTTGAGGAAAACAATGGTCCCTCTAGCGTCCAATACGAGCTGACAAGTGAGTATCAAGATATTCAGTTTCAGTGACGGCGCTAGGATTTTAGAAAGGAGTGTTCAGAGCCAGTCGTATAGAACAAAAGCATTATTCTTTACATAAATTAAGTGCTTGCAATAGAATTTAGCAAATTACAAATTTTAAGTTGGCTGCTAAATGGATTTTGCATCAAATACACATGTTTTCTCCATGTTGTCAATTAATGTATATATGTTAGACAGCTTCAGAATCCTTGCTTTTCTACCAAACATTATGGGTGTTCAGTTGAACACCTTTGAACTGTTGTAGCTCTGCCTTGTTCATTTTTTACAATTGTCATGAAATATACACTTTGCTTTGTTGGATTGCAAAGCATGCTTACCTTACGGTCTGGCAGCGTCTCGATCAAGTGGTGGATTATCATTCGGACTCCTTTGATTTGCACAGGTCTGATCTTGACGACAAACCTGTCGCCGCTCTAGCGGTACACAAAAAATATATATTATGAGATTTCTTTGTTTGAAGTTTCCCATAAATCCTGACGAATTGAGAAGATAGATACCCTCAACGGCGAAAAGGACTTGAGGTTTAACTCTGAAAGAGCCATGGCGTTGCCCATTGATGCCCAGTAGTCTACACTGATGCCAAGGTTTTCAAGCAGCACGTCACGACCTGATACAGGAGAGCAAATGAATAAGACGCTGTCAGAGCTCATCAGTTACAGGGATTCTGAACACACACGAATCGTGGCAACCAATCAGAACTCAAATAGCTGACCACTGTGGATGTAGCTAGCGTAGATCGCGTTGTTGACGACGCCATACTCGTCAAGCTCGTCGTCGTGGACCATCATCTCGACCTCGAAGTACTTGTCTTCTTTCCTGCTGTGATAATTAAGCTCACATATCAATCGTACGCCATGTTTTTTCCAGAAAACAGCATATATATACACGTACGACAGACACCTTATGGCGGGAGCATTTTGATCAAGCAGGCAGCTGGTAGAGGCAGCGATTGCAGTACCATGGAGGCGGCAGTATTTCGGCCGCGCGGCGACGTGCGCCGTGACCTTGCCGAGACGTGCTCGGCCGGTTAGCGCTGCTACGCGGTGACCACGGCCGCCGGAGCTGATGGGGCTTCTCCCGTCGGCGGCGCGTGGCCGTGGGCAGAGGCCGGTGGCATGAGGAGCAAGGCTACCCATCTGCTGCTGCATTGCGAAAGAGTATTGGCGGTGTGTTCTTCTATGAATATCCAGGTGGTATGGGCCGTATGGCACTGATGACTGATCATCAATGGACATGCATGGCAGCTTATATAGATAAAAGAGATCTAAAACATTGATATAATGTGTTGGTTATTCAAGTTTCATCGTCTTACAGTGTTGTCGATCCACTGTGTGACCATCAGGCTTGTCATTCTCTGATCTCCAAGCACCAGCATGGGCCGCAAGATAAGGCTACTGTTTGAGCTGAACACCGATCAATTATGTGAAGCCATAGGACCACTCGATTGGAAATGTGTATTGAAAACAAATCTTCGTACGTCATCTTTTTTCTTTTCTGTCTTCGTACCAACGCAGTATTCTATCACTGTCTTATATGTGTTCTCTCTCTGCTATAGGTTGCCCATATATACCGCTCGGCGTCACTATTTGGTAGTGCTACTGTGGCAGATGGACCTGTGCAGTAGGCCTGTTCAATGACGGTTCGAGAAAACGGGCCACCGTCGTCCAAGTCATTTGTGAACAGTAACCAGGCCAATGAACAGTAATTCGTAGAGGAAATTGAACTATCAGCCGGTTTGGCCGAACCGTCCGTGAACATCCCTACTGTCACTACCAGGATGGCCCTTTTTGTCGAGTGTCTGCAGCACTCGGCAAAAGTCAAATTACACTTGGCAAAAGTTTTGCCGAGGGTAGCACTCGGCGAAGCCCACTCGGCGAGACCATACACGGCGAAGACCACTTTTGCCGAGTGTCTTTTCTCGGGCACTCGGCAAAACTTTTGCCGAGTGTCAAAAAATACACTCGGCAAAAGTGGGGACATTTGCCGAGTGTATTTGTAATTACACTCGGCAAAAATAGGGACTTTTGCCGAGTGTCAAAAAATACACTCGGCAAAAGTAGGGACTTTTGCCGAGTGTTAGTGCAAATACACTCGGCAAAAGTCCTTACTTTTGCCGAGTGTTAGTGCAAATACACTCGGCAAAAGTGTTTGTCCAGAACATGTTTTATTTGTTTTTTCGCAAATCCTTTCAAAAAACACACAGGCATTATACATATATATGACAATATGCATCTATTTCACATCCATATCACATTCAAATCCTCAAATTGTCCACAATCCAACAATTAATACACATTTAGTTCATATATAGTCCACAAAGTGTTCACAAGTCCACAAATAGTCCACAGACGGTCATAAGTGCACAAATAGTCCACAAACGCTTACAAGTCCATAAATAATCCGCAACCACAAACAAGCCACACATATAGTTCATAAAACACAAACTATGGATCAAAAGGTGGAGGTGCTTGTGAAAAAAGATTGCGAGCTGCCGATAGATCCACGTCTCCCGCCCCAACCCCAGCCCCAGCATTCGACCCCGCTGACCCAGACATCGGCT
This sequence comes from Eragrostis curvula, assembly GCA_007726485.1. NCBI lineage: Eukaryota > Viridiplantae > Streptophyta > Magnoliopsida > Poales > Poaceae > Eragrostis > Eragrostis curvula. Next base: position 91,792 of record RWGY01000584.1, read on the forward strand.
GCACAAAAGAAGACATAACATTTGTGATTCAATATGTATAGCACAACTCTAAGTTTTCTAAGTCTCTAGGTTTTCTAATTCTCTAAGTTTGTCTATGTTTCTAAGTTGTCTAAGGTTGTGTAAGGTTGCCAATACACTCACCGGAGAAAAAATGGGAGGACGAGGAGCCCACATCGGAGGTGTCGGCAATGGGTGACCTATCGCCGCGAATTGAGCTTGAAAGTAGGAGAACATCTCCTGTGTCTGCGCCTGCAACTGCGACTGCACCTGCGCCTGCACCTGCGCCCGCACGTGCGCCTGCACCTGCGCCTCCACCTGCGCCTGCACCTGCTCCTGCACCTGCTGGGCCAAACTTGCCTCGAGCTGCTCCCGTCTGGCCCTCTCTTCCTCAAGCTGGGCCTGCAATATGAAATCAATTGTGATACTCGAGTGCAATATTGAATCAAATGAAAAAATTAAACAAACAAGGAATGTAACAGTAATAACCTGGAGGGTCTGTGTAGCGGTCGATCGTTCGCGTATGCTCGGGCCACCGCTAACGGTCCGTGCTCGAATCTGGGAGAGCGTGGGAGTATTTGCCGTGTCGATGACGCTGTCACCGAGCCAGTACCGCCCATGCTTCTTGCCTTTTCCCGCCCTCATCACGACTTCTCCATCAAGGTCATGTGACCTCGGATCGTAGTCTTGCCCGTAGACCTCCTTTGCCACCTCTGAGTACGAGCTCAGGCGGCTATAGGCGCTCGGATTGCTGTACACCTCGGGCGGGTCCTCCGGGTTGTAGTGGATGTCCGCCGTCGCCTTGCCCTTGTGAGAGAGTGCGAAAGCCTCGAAAGTGTTGATCTCCTCGCCACCATGATACGAAGCCTGAGGGAGGGGAAAAAAAAGATGATTAGTAATTATGCATTATTCAGAGATCGAGAGTGAATAAATGATTTCACATACATATCTGGCCGCATATTCGCTGAGGCTAAGACTGCCCTGGTGGTGTGATGCACCTTGCATCAACAACCGACGCTGTCGACAAGCCTCATGCCTCTCCGCCCAGTCCTCGGCGCACCACTTGTGCACCAACACCTACCAGCAATCGGGATGTGTGTTGCCATCCACCACGGAATCGCCTGCACGTAATCAAGCATACTACATATAAGAAGATCAAATTAAACATACTAAGTCTCATGAAAGTTTGTTCTATATTTACCTCCAAGTATTCTTCCTTCGTCAGCGTCAGCATTACTGCATCATCCCTCTTAATCCTCACATCTCTGGCAGCGTGGAAATCAACAATGGCCTGAGTGCGCGCCTCGTACAGCATGTCCTTCACAAGTTTGTGACACGCTGTACGTGCCACCTGCCGCGCTAAGTCCTCAAAGCCTTCTTCAATTTTGTAGAAATCCTGCATACAAACGCGGTGTATCGAACCATTATTTCAAGAATGATCAATAAAATACGATGTGTTGAGCAATGTAGTGATGAAGACTTACCAACATCTCCATGATCACCCGCTCCATCTTGTTGCGGAAAACCCTGCGATCTCGATCCGGCGCGTCTGTCACGGCGGCGTAGTGGTCAAACGTGTCGGCCATCTCTATTCTCTCGTCAATCAGAACCATGCCGGGGTAGTGTTGCTTGCACAAAAGACCCAGGATGCCGTTGACCTTGCGTTTGTGACAACCCCCGACAGGAGGAGTCCAAGACCTGCCGAAACCATTAAGATCAAGTGTTAGTATCAATTATAATTTAAAACAAATGAAATGAAATTGTATTGATAACATCTAAAGTAACTTACCGGGGAGGTTTCGGGCGAACTACCGGACAAGAATATGTACTGTCGTTGAAAGAGGACGCCGGGAGGGAGATTGAGGGGTATAACGAACACGGACCAACAAGTGTATGGGGCAGCCCCCATTCCATAAGGATTGAACCCATCCGTTGCCAGTGCCACACGTACATTACGAGGCTCATCTGTTTTCTCATGATGGATTCCATCAAAATGTGTCCAGGACTCACCATCGGCCGGATGTACAAGATTGTCAGGATGGTATCGCACTCCTTTTTTATGCCATGTCATCTGTTTCGCGGTCTCTTCGGTCATGTAAAGACGCTGGATCCTCGGTATGAACGGGAGGTACCGTAGGATTTTCGCAGCGACCGACATCTGCCGCTTTTCACCATCACCTGATTTTACCTCCAGGTACCGTGAGGATGAACACTTTGGACAGTACAAGGCTTCTGCGTGTTATTTCGTAAAGACGCATCCTTTCGGACAAGCATGTATCTTCTCATACGGCATCTTAAGTGCACGAAGTAGTTTCTGTGACTCATACATGTTCTTCGGCAGAATGTGACCTTCCGGAAGCATGCTGGCAATAACTGTCAACATGACATCGAAATTGCGGTGACTCAGGCTAAACTGGGACTTTACGGCCATCAGACGCGCAATGGCATCCAGTTGAGAAACATTGGTATGCCCGTGAAGGGGCCGCTGTGCCGAATCCAACATATCATAATACGCCTTTGCAGTTGGCTCTGGCGGCTCCGGCTCCTCCTCCCTGTGGCCTTCCTCGAAGTTGTGTGCATCTGCATAGTCATTCAGCATGTCTGCTACCCCGGCATCCTCGTCAAAAGCCCCATCGATGCGTGGTCTAACGACCTCGTGTCGCACACGATCGGCCTCACCATGACTGGTCCACCGTTTGTAGTTTTCCATGAATCCATACTTTATGAGATGTTTACCCATATCTGTCTTTGTCTGCTTCTTACGGTTTTCACATTCACTACATGGACAAAAAGTCTGAGGATGCGACCCTTGAACATTGGCAAATGCTTGGTTCATGAAAACTTGAGTCTTTTTAATCCATTCTTTAGTCCACGAACTCTGACTTTGGCGGCCCGTGTACATCCACTCACGGTCATCCATCCTCTAACATATCACCGAGTAATAGATAAATATATTGCATCTATCGTTCACTTATACAGTCTAATAGGTAAAGATAGATCCTAATCCCACCCGAGTATGTGTAGATGAGGTTAGTTTTCATGCTCTATTCCTATCCGAGACAGAATTTCGACAGCACCTCCCCGCTGTTCTCCAAATACACGTCCTAACAAGGAGATTGTGTATCCAGAGAACAACTGGGAGATGGTGTCGAAACTCTGTCTCAGATAGGAATAGAGCACGGAAACTAACCCATCTACACATCCTCGGGCTGTCCAAAAAACGTGAACAATTCGAAACAGATACGGCTATAAATATGCAAAGAATTGCATATTTTCAACCGTATCTCTTTCGAACAGGAGACGCCTAACTAGGTTTCGCATGACCTACTGACATGAATTGGAAAGAGGGGTCTTTTATGTCTCACCTTGCTATCCTGCAAAGTGCCGACTCAAGAAAGAGTGGAAGATGGTGCAACAGCCTCTACCTGAAAAAAAAGCATAACAATGTCAATTCTAAATTTCGTCAGCACCTCCCCTACATGGTGAGGTTTCCAATACCTGCAAAAAACCAACGGCACGATGGCCGACAACCACAACACATATAGCTTGGAAATGACAGCTATTTCTATCTACAATTCTTCGTTTCCAAGCAAATTCATTTCACAATGAATTCTATTTCACAATGACATTCAAAATTTCTATTGTCGAATTCTTCGTTTCCAAGCAAATTATATTTCACAATGAATTCTATTTCACAATGACACGAGTTGTTGTATGCATATCAAAGTACAAGTACTGCAGCAGCCTGTGAGCTAAGTTGAAGAATCAAATTGATTTACACTTCACAATTCCTAGTTTCGAATTCATCTTTTCAAACCAAATTGATTCACATTGTCAATAGCGTTCCCAAATGCTATTGATTCACATTGTCAATCCTAACGTGCATCACAAAATTGATTCAATAGCGTGCATCACAAAAATAGAACAAAAAGGAAAAAAAAAAAGAACCTCACCGTGGCGGGAGGGCAGCATGGGCGGGAGGGCAGCAGGAGACGTCGGGTGGGCAGCAGGGGACGTCGGGCGGGAGGGCAGCAGGGGCGCCGGGGGTCGTCGCCGGGGAAGACTGGGGGCGGCTGGCTGGGGGCGGCAGGCCGGGGAAGACGCCGGGGAAGACTGCAGGCAGCACGCCGGAGAGAAGGCCGGGGCTCGCCGAGGCTGGCTGGAGAGGAGGACGGGGAGGAGGCCGGGCGGCGAGGCTGGGAGGTCGAGCCGGGGGCACGGCCGGGCCAGGGGCCGGTGGCGCGGCCGGAGGAGGGGCCGGGGCCGCCGCCGTCTGCGCGTGTGCGGTGTGCCGGGGTCCGGGGGCCGGGGGCCGGGGTGCCGCCGGGGGCCGGGGCCAGGGCCAGGGGCGAGGCCGGGGGCCGCGGCCGGGGGCGAGGTCGGGGGCGGGCCGGAGGCGGCGAGGTCGGGGGCGGCAACGGCTGGGCTCAGCTGAGAGAGAGACGAGCGGCAGTGAAGGAAGAGAGCAGATTGACGTGGCTAAGTCCCAGGCCACCCCCCCCCCCCCCCCTTCTCCGTGTGCTCAGATGCAAAGCACACGGCAAAAGGTGGCACTTTTGCTGAGTGCCAAGATCCACGGCACTCGGCAAAAGTATTTTTTCCTGAGTGTCTATTTTTCCTGAGTGTTTTTTTTTTACACTCGAAAAAAAAATCAACATTTGCCGAGTGCGCGCGCACGGGGCACTCAGCAAAACCAATTTTTGCCGAGTGCATTTCAGGTACACTCGGCATATATTATTCATGACCGGCTTAAAAAAAATTAAAAAATATCAAACAAATTCAAAAAATCATAACATTTTGACATGACACTTTTTAGATGCTCTATTATCCATAAAAAATATGTTTCAACTCAAATTTAAATTCAAAAAATCACGTGATTACTTATCTTAGTGTCACTCTCTAAACTCTATGTCACTTGCTCGGAGATTGTCCGTTTTGTAAACAACGTACGTGACAACTTACACGAAACTTTATCTACTATTTATCTCAACATCCCCGTGTGATATCATGACATCCCGACAAATCGCACGATTTTTTGATGTTATTTGTAATTTATAAAAAAATTTAAAAAATGGGCATACGCTTGTTTTCATATTTTATGAACAAGATGTGCGAAAATTCGTTTCATTTTTGGCATACGGCCTGACGTTAAACTCATTGACACGAATATCATTTTCTCACTCACTCAATTCCATTATTCGAATCAGTTGAAGTTCAATTTATTTTGTCACTAAAAAATATAATTAAAGAAAATAAGTTACTAAATTTAGCAAACGGATCGTAAAATGTACCAAATTCCAACACGAAGTATAATGAGGTGTATTTAGGCATGAACAAAATTTTGGTTATCAAAATATTAAAAAAAAATATTTTGCCGAGTGTTCGACGGCGGACACTCGGCAAATGTCCAAGCGCCGTCAATATAACCGCCGCCGTCGCAGTCTAGGGTGGGACTGGGACTTTTGCCGAGTGTCGACATGCCCAGACACTCGGCGAAAGTCTTATTTGCCGTGCGCTAAACCTTTGCCGAGTGCTTGTCGCTACGGGCACTCGGGAAAGAGTGCTTTTGCTGAGTGTCATACTTTTGCCGAGTGTTTTTTGTTTGACACTCAGCAAAGCTTGCTTTTGCCGAGTGTCCGAAAAAAGACACTCGGCAAATCTTTCGGCACTCGGTAAAAAGCTGATTTCTGGTAGTGTGTGCAGGGATGTTCGTGCATCACACCATTATGTTTGCCATACTAATGAAAATTAGGGACACGAGAAAAATCAATTCCATGTTAGTTAGGTTAGATATATCCCGTATTTAAAACACAAACCAACCACTACCAACACTTCTCTACTCTGTGAGTTAAAAAAAAAAATCCTGAAAACGAGGCACGAAGTTTTGGCCTACCTACTAAAAGAGAGCATATTTCTTTATGGCTCATGATGGTTTCTGATAGTGGGAATGCTACACGGTACCCGAAGTTGCCGAATAACTACAACATCTAAAGGCCATCTTCAAAAAAAAAAACTAAGACTGTCTGCACTGGGATCCTGCACCGAGTCCTGGAGGAGAAAGATAGCGTGCGGCGTGCTGCAGCGGGGAACTGTAAAGGTCCCGCTATCTTCCAGGACGGTTCCGTTTCCTGTAAATCTAGCGCTCTCCCGGGACTACGCTATCTGCTCCATTCGGTACGGTGCGAGCCTTTTTCTTCCTTGGCGCACGGCAGCAGAGAGCAGCGCAGCACGCCATCACGTGGGTGGGGATGGGTTGAGGTAGGTGGGTCCCATTCATCAGTTGGTATAGATGGAGTGGGTAAAAGAGATCTCAGTAAAAAAGTTTGATGACAAGGATATAGAGGATGGATATAGAGGATGAATGGGTGCGGGAAAACTGGATATAGAGGAGAGAATCTTGCTGATCAGAACGGAATATTTCTTTTAGAAGATGAATTTAGAGTACGACGAGTGCGGTCAGTCTAAGGTCTTATTGTGTGCAATCTGATTGAACAACTGGCGTTGTTTGCGTCTAGCTGACCAGATAATACGGTCAAATTAAGATTGACCGCTTTGAGCCGTGAATCTGTAAATCAGGGGCGGAGCCAAGGGGGTGCTTCCCGTGCTACAGAACCCCCTTGGCTTTCAAAAGACCAGCATATGTTCTTTGATAAATATGAAAAAAGTTAAATGATCCCATGAGAAGTCTAATTAGTTTTACAACAAGGAGCATCACTCCCTGGAGTCATGTGCTGGCTCCGTCCCTGTCTGTAATGCACTTCACTCGCCTGAAGCTCTTGGCCACATGCGTGCAATGTTGAATCTGAGGCTCAACAACAAGGGATGAGCAATCTGCACGTGATCAACACAAACATTAACAACAGCACTACCACAACTAATTAATAATGTGCTCCATATGCCTCCATCTGCAGGGCTTCGATGAGTGTTTGGGTCGTCGGTTCGGTGGTGTCACACAAACCATCGTGGCCATTGTTTAGACCATCGAAAAGCAACAGTTCCAGTGGCACGGTTGACGTTGTGAGCATGCTATGAGAACGAGCATGCATCGAAGCAACAGCACCAGGGCTACGTGTTTGGCCCCTGTGTTTCTCCTGCCTCGTTACGTAGTGTACCAGGCTACCAGCTGCCCATGTTCCTCTGTCGGACACAGGGACACGGTTGGCGTTGTGAGCACGAGCACAGCCCATGTACAGGAGCGCATCATGCAGGTGCGGTAAGGGATGCACGCACGGGCAGCCTGTTACGTGGACGCAGGTCGTGCACACGCTCCAGTGCGCGTGGGCAATGAAGGCCCCCGAAGCCCGATGGGCGACGGCGAACCTGAGTTGTGGCGAAGTCCATGGCCACAAAGTTGGCATGAAACGCTGCGCGCGGTCATGGTGTCGGCAGCGAAAAATAATGAGCCATTGGTTGTGAGCACCACTCGAGGAACACCCGCACGTCGACGCCACGTTGCTTGGTTTGGATTAAGGAACTAATTATTAGTTGACATAGGGGATCCAAACAGAAGGGACTAACTTTTAGCCAACCAAGATTGGATCTATGAAACTAACTGTTAGCTGACTAATTAATCCAGCCTCTAAATATACACTTGACTAATAATTAGCTAACAAATAATTCGTCCGTTAATTTTTTGTCTAGGACCAATTGTTAGTTCTGTGGATCCAAACATGGCCTAGCTAGATAACTAAATGGAATTTGCCTCAAATGCCCATACTTTCTCCGTATTGTGGATTTATATACGTTTAACTTCATAGTCCTTATTTTAACTTCATATAATCCTTATTTATCTACCAAAAATCATGAGTGTTACCATTGAACACCCTTGAACTGTTGTAGATCTGCACATGTTCAGTTTGTACAATTGTAATGAGATCGATACTTTATTTCGATCGATGATGATCATGCATGCTTACCTTAAGTAACAGCTCAATCGAGTGGTGGAAGATCATTCTCACTCCTTTGATTTGCATAGGCCTGATCTTGAAGACAAACCTGTCACCTCTCTGGTGGTACACAAATTATATTTTGTGAAATTTCTTTTTATGAAGTTTCTTTGATGACCAACACAACTTCCCACCTCAGTTGCTTCAATCGGGCACAAATTATTACAACCTTCTTTATATAGATCAAGCCCCAATGAAAAGGCACCAACTCGTTGTCTTCCTCCAGAGGCGATTCTTAAGGAGTTCAGATGGTCTCACCATACACCTGATGCTATCTCAGCTAATCGCATATCACGTTGTTACATGTTGTCTTTCTCTTATTTATTAATTGATGTCTTGTACACTTTTCGGAGTAAAGCTAACCAAATGATAAATAGCTATATATATACAACATGAAAGAACCGAAGATACACTATCGCTTATTTATTAGACCATTTTGAAGTATCTGGCTGCTTCCTGAAGTTTAGCCCTCCTTGCAACCGAATATCTCCCATGTTTTTGCAGCCACCTCCGGGAATACACGAGTTGGACGATAGTCCTTGTTGAGGAAAACAATAGTCCCTCTAGCATCCAATACGAGCTGACAAGTGAGTAGCAAAATATTCAGTTTTAGTAATGGGAGCTACAATATTCTAGATGAGTGTTCAGAGACACTGTCATATGGCACAGAGCATTATTCTTTACAAAAATTAAATGCTTGCAATACAAATTTTAAATTACAAAGTTGCAAGTTAGATAGCCAAATGCATTTTGTGTCAAATACTCATACTTTCTATGCACTATCAATTTAATATACTAGCCTTTCAACCCTTGCATCGCTCGGGCTAGAAATTAAAAAGACACATAAATAAATATAGTTTTTTGTAAAAAATATTTTGCAAGCATCATGATAGAGTTACTTCAAAATTAATTTTTATTAAGTTTGTGTTAGATTATATTTTGTATAAGCTGCAATCTCAACGATGTATGACTTTCCGAATGATTTTGGTCCATTGACAACATCCTTTATATCCACATTTTTTATGTTAGATGTATATGTATTCTTGTAGTTTCCCCATTGTATAAGGGGTTTTGTGCATATTTGCCTACACCTGTACATGTATATATTTGGGCCTATTGCCCCCATGATGAATACAAGTGCTATTCATAACATGGTATACAGAGCCAATCTAGGGTTAGGTTTTTCTCTCCTCCCTACAGATTCTGGGCGTTGCACTTGCGCCTGCCACCCTCCAATTCTTCTTCGCCGTACTTCTTGTCTTGAAGTCCGGCGTTCTGCTTCTTCTTGAAGCTTTTCTTGATCTGTACGTCGTCGCTTCTTCGTCTTTGAAGCTCGTGTTGATCTAGCCGTCGTCATCAACTGGACGCGTCGCCGTCCTTTATTCTCGACGCTGCGCCGCCGCTCTCTGTCCTCGAGACGCGTCGTCGTCGTCGTCTGGGACGCGCCGCCATCCTCTTCATCGAGAACCCGACGCCGGCGACCTATTGCACGGGACGCGTTGCCGCCAATCTCTTGCACGGGACGCGCCGCCGCCATCTCACATCGCCGCGCCCTCCCCTGCTATCGCCGTCTCCGCCGCCGGGTCGCCGGAATTGCTGCCGCCGTCGTCGGATTCGACGAATTGATCTTCACCGGCCTGGGATCGATCTCCGTCGACTCGATTTGATTTCGAGCCGGCATAGTCTCGGCTCGGCTCGTTGTCCACCGGCTCGGCTCGTCTTACACCGGCTCGGCTCGGCTCGTCGTCCATTGGCTCGGCTCGGCTCGTCCTCAACCGGCTCGGCTCGTCTTCCACCGGCTCGGCTCATTATCCGGTCGGCTCGGTCGGCTCTGTTCTGATCGTGCTAAAAAAAAAAAAAAAAAAAAGAGGACTGCTTTCTTTTCTGATCTGATCGGCTTCCTTGCGACTTGCCTTTGTCGCTTTTGGCCTGAACAGTCCGGCAGGGTACTCAAAAAAAAAAAAAAAAAAAAAACTGCTGCTTGCGCCGCTTTTCTCCTGCGCTCTCGCCGTCGCCCGCCGCTGCTTCATTTGCGCTCTCGCCGTCGACATGGCTCCTTCGACTACATCCGGAGGTGTTCCTGTTCTTCGTTGCCCGGTGCTTTTCAGTGGCACCAACTATCGTGATTGGGTTCCTCGTCTTCGGATTCATATGCGTGGTCTGCGTCTTTGGGAGTTTCTTACTGGCGAGCTGCCTTGTCCACCTCGTCCTACTGCTCCTGCGCCGCTTGTGCTTCCAGTGCAGCCTGTTCTCTCTGCGACAGCTACTACTGAGGAGGAGAAGGATTTTGACAAGTTGCTTGCTGATCATGACGCTAGTGTTGAGAAGTTGCAGGGTGATTATGATGATCTGATGGTCTCTTATGAGTCACAGTTTGCTACTTACAGGGTCTGGATTGATGAGGATGCTCGAGCTGCTTCTATTCTTGTTGCTAGCATGGAGGATCGGTTTTCTGCTGATATTGTTGAGTTTGATTATGCACATCAGATGTGGACTTTTCTTCGCGAGCGTTATGAGCCTACTGGACAGTCCACTTTTCTTGCTGCTGTACGTGAGGAGCAGCTTGTTCGACAGGGTGATGGCACGGTTGATGATTTTTATGGTCAGATATCTGCTATTTGGCGTCAGCTTGACACTCTTGGTCCTCAGTTGTCCCCTAGCACATGTCAGTCTTGCCAGAGTCAGAAGACGTTTTTGGAGGTTCGTCGCACTTATGACTTCCTGACTCGGCTTCGTGATGAGTTTGAGCCACGTCGTGCTCAGCTCCTTGCTCGTCACCCTTGTGTTTCTTTGATGGATGCTCTTGCTGAGGTTCGTAATGAGGAGAATCGCCTTCGTACTGCTGGTCTGTTACAGTGCTCTTCAGTGTTGGCTGCTCGTTCTTCGCCGCCGGCTCCTCGCTCTTCTTCGTCTCCAGCTCCTCCTGTGGCGCCTTCCTCTATGGCGCCTTCGTCTCGGACTGGTGCTACTGTTCTTGAGTGCTTTCATTGTGGTAAAGAGGGACATGTGGAGGCTTATTGTTTCAAGAAGAGGAAGGAACAGCGGGCTCGTTCTCGTCGGTCACAGGGTGCTGGTAGCCCTAGTACTGGAGGTTCGCAGAGGAGTTCTACTGGTTCAGACACACAGGAGATCATCAGGTTGCTCGGTCGCCTCGTTGCCTCTCCGTCACCGGGAGCTGCTGGTTCTGTGACTCAGCCCTCCGCACCGACTCGTTCTGCTGCTGCTTCTCAGTCTTCCCTCGCAGGATCTCACCCTCCTTCTACTCCAGGTACTTATCCATGGGTTCTTGATTCCGGTGCTTCTTTTCATATGACTCCGTATCGCTCTTGTCTTTCTTCCATGGTTTCTTCCCCTAGTTCTCATTTTGTTCATACCGCTGATGGATCTCCTCTTTCTGTTGTTGGGAAGGGCACTCTTTTATCTGACTCTTTTTCCGTCCCTGATGTTTCTTGTGTTCCTGATTTGACCATGCAACTTATGTCAGCCGGCCAAATTACTGATTATGATTGTCGTGTGATTCTTGATCCTGATTTTTGTTATGTTCAGGATCGTTGCACGGGTCAGGTGATTGGCACTGGCCCCCGGCGCCGTGATTCACAGCGTCTTTGGGAGCTTGATTGGCTACATCTTCCTTCCGCTGCGTCTGCCGGTCTTGTTGGCTCCGCCTTTGCTGCTTCGTCGACCTCGTCCTTTGCTCAGTGGCATCATCGCTTGGGTCATATCTGTGGCTCTCGCTTGTCGGCTTTGCTTCGTCGTGGTCTTTTAGGGTCTGTTTCAGGTCATGAGTCTTTAGCTCAGTGTCAGGGATGTAGGTTAGGAAAGCAGATACAGCTTCCTTATCATTCTAGTGAGTCAGTGTCACAGCGTCCTTTTGATCTTGTTCATTCAGATGTATGGGGTCCTGCTCCCTTTGCTTCTACAGGGGGACAACGATATTATATACTTTTTTCTTGGTATTCATAACATTTTATACCCAATATATTAGTCATTTTTCTTGGTATTATTTTGCTCCATATGAAGTCATCTTAATGGCTTAATGTAACTTTAAAGACGCCACACTCTGTATGTTAGGCCATTATTTGTGACCTTCCATTAATCTGATAAAAAAATTAAGCTTAACCCCTCATACCCTTACTTTATTGCGATGACGCTGACGATTGAGGAGCATTGCCATTCTAATTTATATTTTGTTATATTGTAGAATACATGTTACTAATTTCACTAAGTTATTTTTGTGAAAAAATGACTACGATAGGCCAGACTACATCAAACAATCTACTCCCAAAGCAGAGAATTTGTTAGATGGTTCGTTTGTTGATAAATGTATAATACGTAAATTTAATTCCTTATTGACTACATTATTTATATTATACTCAAGGCAGGTCTATAAGAAATGGGTATCTTTCAGGCCTTCACATAGGTAACATTTTTTGATAGTTTTTCTATCACATATGTATATTTAGTTAAACACGATATTAAACTATCCAAACTTTTTAGCCAACATATATGTTCATAAATTGAGATATTTTCCTTAATACTTATGCGTATATAGTCTCTATGTTACGTACAGTCATATCTATCAAACATCTATATTTAGTTAAAACACAATATTACATTATCCAAACTTTGACCTATATGTTCTACCATATTGTAATTTTAAAATTACTCTTTTTACCCTCTTACCCTTTGTCAATTATTTTCTTTATTTCCTTATTTGATAGACGGGCATATGCATATTTATTATCTAACCATTAAGGCAATACTCATTTATGTAATCATTCATTCCTACTCATGTTTCAACTAAATTATATCTAGACCAAGAAAGAATTTGGATCCAAATTAGAGTGGCACTTCATGTAAGTTTTAGCTAAGGATATAAACTTAATTATTGTTATTGATTATATTTTCATTGGTCTTTTAAGGTATGTTTCTTCAACCAATTAAAGAGAAATATATTTACTTTCATATGATTTTATTTCGAATTTCACATATTTTCATTTGTGTTTAGAATATTAAAATACACCCCTTTATTGATCCAAGTTTGGCAAAGTGAGTAATTGGAAATAGGAATTAGAGAATTTTTTGTTATTTTTTTATTCCGAATTTAGCTATATTTGAACTCTTAATGGCATGGTGGGTAATTTAGAAATAGATTTGAAAGGTATTTTTGGCTATTTTTTATTATTCCGAATTTAGCTATTTTTTTGAGGCATAATGGCATGGTGGGTAATTTAGAAATAGATTTGAGTAAGGCTGGACTAACGAGCCGGCTCGGCTCAGCTCGGCACGGCTCGGTTCAGCTCGTTAGGATAACGAGCTGGCTCGGCTCGGCTCGTTATCTTAACGAGCTAGAATGCTGGCTCGGCTCGTTATGCTCGCCTCCAGCATCTCTGCCGCGACATGGGGAACAAGACGACGACCACGTCCTTGAGCACGACGATGTGTCGTGCGGGGAGGCGAAGGCCGACGTCGCGGATGAAGTTGCGGCCGAGAGAGCAAGAGAGGACAAAGGCTGGTGACGTAGAGGAGTACGCACCACCGCACAAGGGGAGTAGGGGAGGGGTGACACTGCCGGCTGCCGCGCGTCTTGTCTCCTATCTGCAGCTTGGATCTTGACTCGATCCCTTTCCGTCGTCATGAGCTCGTGCTCGTGCTCGCCATGAGCTTTGGCGTCGATGGTTGCAGCATCGCGAAGGGAGAGAGCGCATCATGAGCTTTGGCGTTGATGGCCGCAGCGTCGCAAAAGGGAAGGGAGAGGCGAGTGTTGCGACAAGGAGGTGTTGACAACCTAGCGGAGCTCCTTCGAGCAAGCTCGCAAGTGAGCGGCGAGGGAGCAGGGCGATGGGCCATCGAGGCAGGCGGTGCGGCTTGCGAACGAAATGAGGCAGGCGCTATGGAGACTTAGAAGGAGACAAGGTGTGGTAGCCGTGTGATTGGGAAAAGGGATAATGTATGGGGAGGGTGGAAAGAAGTCAAAGGACCAAGCAGTGTGGGTCCTGTTGGGGAATTGCTGGCTCGTTTGGTTCGCGAGCGGCTCACGAGCCAGCTCATTAAACATAACGAGCTACAAACCTGGCTCGGCTCGTTAAAAAAAGTGAACGAGCCGAGTCGAGTCGAGCCAGTCACGAGCTGAGCCGAGCTAACGAGCCACGAGCTTTTCGTCCAGCCCTAGGTTTGAGGGATATTTGTGGCTATTTTTTTTATTATTCCGGGTTTAGTTATTTTTGGACTCATAATGGCATGGTGAGTAATCAAGAAATAGGTGTGAAGGATACTTTTGACAAACATTTTAATAATGGCGGAATGGGTAATCTAGATCATAGAGATCTAAATGTCACTATTTATCTTACATTAATTTGTACACCCGGATGTTCTGCTTTTTGTGAGAATTTCTATGACTTTTCTTTCGATTAACGTGAAGGTCTCGAAAAGAGCCTCCAATGAGTAAATATAAGATTAGATAACTTCATGATCTGTATTTCTATACAACAAAATCATGGGTGTTACAGTTGAACACCGTTGAACTGTTTAGCTCTGCCCATATTCAATTTCCACAATTATTATGAGATCGACTTCGCTTCATTGAATCAGTATTGATCATGCATGCTTACCTTACGATCTGGAAGCGTCTCGATCAAGTGGTGCATTTTCATTCGCACTCCTTTGATTTGCACAGGTCTGATCTTGACGACAAACCTGTCACCGCTCTGGTCGTACGCAAATTATATTTTGTGAGATTTTTTGTATGAAGTTTTCCAGAAATAACAGATGAACTGAGAACATAGAGACCCTCAACGGCGCAAAGTACTTGAGGTTTAACTCTGAAAGTGCCATAGCGTTGCCCGTCGATGCCCAGTAGTCCGCGCTGATGCCAAGGTTTTCAAGCAGCACGTCACGACCTGAAACAGAAAAGTAAATGAACAAGCTAGACGCCGCCAGTGTCCATCAGTTGCCGAAATTCTGAACACATGAATCGTGGCAAGCAAAACACAAATAACTGACCACTGTGGATGTAGCGAGCGTAGATCGCGTTGTTGACGACGCCATACTCGTCCAGCTCGTCGTCTTGGACCATCATCTCTACCTCGAAGTATTTGTCTTCTTTCCTGCAGTAATAAGCTCACACATCAAGCATACACCAGGATTTTTTTTTAGGAAATGTTTTTACACGACAGACACCTTATGACGGGAGCATGCTGTCCAGGCAGGCAGCTGGTCGGGGCAGCGACTGCAGAACCATGGAGCCGGCAGTATTTCGCCCGCGCGGCGATGTGCGCCGTGACCTTGCCGAGATGTCCCCGGCCGGTGACCACTGCTACGCAGTGACCACATCGGCTGGAGCAGATCGGGCTTCTCCCATCGGCGACCCGTAGCCGTGGGCAGAGAGTGGTGGCAAGGCTGCCCATCTGCTGCTGCATTGCGAAAGAGTATTGGCGGTATGTTCTTCTCTGAATATCCAGGTGGTATCGCACTGATCATCAGTGGCCATGCATGGCAGCTTATATAGATAACGGAGATTGAAGACATCGATAAAAGGTGTTAGTTATTCAATTATCATCGTCTTACAGTGTTGTCGATCCAGTGTATGACCATCAGGCTTGTCATTCTGTTTACACCGGAATTTCGCAGCTTTTTCATAGTTAAATTTGGCATGAGTTTTGTGCTATGCAGAAAATTACGTTGGAGCTGCAGAGAAGAATATGTCGTGTTGCATGGCAAAGGACAGGGGCTGATGTTAGCGTGAGGAGATAGCTGCCTTGATGTTTCCGTATGAGCGTGATCTAAATAAAAGATATTGTGTGTGTGCATGAAGGGTTCTACCAAGCCAAGGAATATACGTGCTTTGTTGCCGGAATAACACTGGCTTCGCCGCTCCAGACTTCGCCGCTGCCCAGGTGGCGGCCCACTGTAACCCTCTTGTGATCTAATAAATCTCATCCTTTCTCGCAAAAAGATATATTCCGGCCACAAAGCATATTCCTTGGCTTGGTAAAACCTTCCTTCATGCACAAACACAATATATCTTTTATTTAGATCATGCTCATACGGAAACATCAAGGCAGCTATCTCCTCACGCGAAGTATGGATAAAAATGCACCAGCTCCTGTCCTTTGCCATGCGACACGACAAATTCTTCTCTGCAGCTCCAACATAATTTTCTGCATAGCACAAAACTAATGCCAAATTTAACTATGAAAAAGCTGCGAAATTCCGGTGTCAACAAAATGACAAGCCTGATGGTCATACACTGCCAAAGCTCGTCGACCCGACTGCCCAGAGCGTGAGGCTCCGGGAGCGTTTGCTCCTGTCGGTCGCGGGTTCGAGCGGCGGCACCAGCGCGTGTACTGTAGCGAAATATCTGCAGTGCAAAAAAAAAAATCCCCTCGCCTTCCTCGGGTCAAAGCACATGGTAAAGACTCGCGTCGGAGCTCACAACGGCCAGCTGAGTCCCTGTGTAGGATCGGGGAGGGGGTTCGGGGTTTTTTCGGTCTGCGTGAGAGGCTCTTCTCCTTAAGCAAATGCCGTCGGGGGCGGTCTTACCTCGGCAGGTCAAAAAAATTTTTATGGTCATACACTGCCACACTGGATCGACAACACTGTAGGACGATGATAATGGAATAATTAACACCGCGGTCTACGCTAGCTACATCCACCGTGGTCAGTTTTCTGTGTTTTGCTCGCCACGATTCATGTGTTCAGAATTTCGGTAACTGATGAACTCTGACGGTGTCTAGCCGGGGTTGTTGTTCGGTAGAAAAGAAATCCATGAGAAGTTGAAGAAATTCAAGGGGTCAAAATCGCTGACAAGCATAGACGCCTACTAGTTGTCTGTCTGATGTTATTTCTTCTTTGGATATTGACAAGCTTTTATGCCATGATGTAAGAAAAATTGTAGGTCTCGTCAATGGATGGACGCAGCTAAAATTCAGCCCATGTTTTTGCATACCTTTGTGCAGTCAAATTAAATTCAGATGCGTGCAAAGAATGAATGCAGAGTTCCACGTCTTGCGCAGATTCAGAGCTGCATCAAACTGAGAGTGCTACAATTCAAGTGAAAAAATGACAAATTGTAGGGAAGAATTTTACTCGATGTGACAAGAACACAAGCATACCCCTTGACAAAATATTCATGCGCCTGAACTATAAACCCTAGATGATTGCCATCAATATTTGGTAGCGAACCGCCTCCGCAAGGTTCAGTGTCCTGACGCCATGCTATACACAATCCTCCTGAGTAAACGTGCTTTTCTTTACTAACCACGACCATTACAGTCACAAGACAAACAGTTAAACAAAGCGGATGATATGTCGCTCTTCATGACAGTGCCACGATCGGGAAGTTCCTGACCAACTGCTACTGTGATTATTGACGTAGGCGCTTAACCCGTGCTGTCCTCGGATGAGACGAGCTGCAGCCTGGACAACAGTTCTGGAGGTACACGGATAGGACGGTAGTCTTTGTTCAGACAGACAGCCGTTGCCTTTGCCTCCATAATTTGCTGCAAGGAGAAAAGGATATGGATAATTGTGATATATATGTACATTTTCCCTGAACAGAGAAGTAAAACAGCAGGCCTGTATAAATGAATGTGGCGACACTAATCACACCAAGAGTGCTGGTATATGCTATGTTGCACTGGTGCAGATGAGCTTGAAACACATAGCTTCTTTATTTTTCTGTTCTATAAGTATGTAACTGTGTGTTCTACATACCTCATGATTAGGGAGCCTCTCAATGAAGTGCTCGAATATCATCCGTATACCTTTGATGCTTGCAAGCCTCACCTTAACAACAAATCTGTCCCCGCTCTGGCAGTCCAAAGAGGATAAATGGGGGAATAAGATTTCTTTGGATCAGAACAAAGTGACATACAGTGATATGTTCAATCTGGAGGTTTTCAGCTCACAGTTGCAACAAACTCTTGCATTTTTTGTTCCTGTCCAACTTGGGGAAAGAGCACATTGACATTACCCTCAAAGGCGCGAAGTACTTGAGTTGCAGCTCAGAGAGGGCAAGTGACTCGCCACTGCGTGCTACCGCATCTGCACTGATGCCAACACTCTCAAGTAGCTCATGACGACCTGCTCAATTTAAAGGCACAATCAGGTGTGAGATTAGAATATGCTACTGCTACCTAACTAGAATTTTTTTTATCAGAAAAAAAACATGAAAACATAATACGAGATAAGAATTCTTAGGATTTAGAATCATGTCTGCTGACTTACTGCACAGGTTGTTTTATCGGACAGTATTATTCAGAAGATCCTATATTCATTTTGAAAATGCTTGGAAGGATGTGACTCACCATGTTGGCAATAACTAGCATAGACTGCATTGTTGACAACACCGTACTGGTCCAGTTCATAGTCGCGCACTTTCATCTCCACTTCGAAAAACTTATCCTCCAGCCTGAAAATCCGAAGGACTAACAATATTACCACGTTCATTTGTGTTCCAAGATCAATTGAACAAACAAATATATCCAAACTATGAGCGTTACTGAAGGCAAGGAGTTGAAGCTGAACATGATACACAAATGGTACAAAGGGTCTTAGGAATCACTCTGTACTTTATCACTGAAGTAGGCAGCCTCTGTTTTCATTTGAGATACATCCAGATTAGGTAGGATGCAATTAACAGAATGGCATGATACAAAAATGATTCAGCAAGTCCTAGGAATCACTAGACAGAGTATGAATTTCCAAACGTTTATACACTTAAACATTCAGTGGAGTTGGTGAATTCCCCTACCAGTTAGCTCCAATTTTGCCATGGAAGATCTAGAACTAGGAAACAACAGCAGGGTGCCCACACTTTGACTACTAATTTGCATGCCGTGGACTTGGTGCAGAATTCTACCGCAATTTCAACTCTTCCTCGCGTCAGATGTACCCACCGTAGCATGGAGAAATAAAATTCATGAAATGGAGAAATTCGAACCTCAAGCCGGCTTGGGGGCTGGCGGATTGGGCGGAGACGGCGAGGGGGCGGCACGCGCGCCGGCCAGCGAGCGGTGCCCCGCGGAGCGCCGTTGGCCGGTGGACGGGCAGGCCGCCGCCGCCGGCGTGGACCGGCGGGAGAGCGAGGCGGGCGTTGGGCACGAGGCGCGCGAATGGGTGATGCATTGCGGCGGGCAGAGCGGGGAAATGGGCTGGTGCGGCGCGGCCGCGTGCCGGCTCGGCCACTGTACTAGTAGCTGGAGGCAGGCCAGCCACGGCCACCCACCCATCTAAACCCACATTGATTTCGTCGAACGACTCGAACGCTGCCCGCCCTTCTCCTCCTTCCTCCCCTCTGCCGCGAAAAACCCAACCAAAATCCCCAAACGCCTCGCCGCGTCGAAATTCCAAAGGCAGCGCCGTCGCTTAACCGTCGCCTCACCCGCCCGTCCCTCTCCTCCTCCTCCTCCTCCTCCGACGCCGGCTGCGGCAACGAGAAGCAGCCCGACACCGCCCGCGCCATGGACGACTCCAAGGACACCAATCCCCTGGCCAAGCCCCAAAGGTCTTCCCAAATCCATCCCCCATTTTAGC
This sequence comes from Eragrostis curvula, assembly GCA_007726485.1. Classification (NCBI taxonomy): domain Eukaryota; kingdom Viridiplantae; phylum Streptophyta; class Magnoliopsida; order Poales; family Poaceae; genus Eragrostis; species Eragrostis curvula. Next base: position 111,270 of record RWGY01000584.1, read on the forward strand.
CTCCCTAATAAGTCTCGATTCCCGCTGCGAATTCGCGTGACCCTAAATGTGGCTTCCTCAGCAGCGGCGGCGGCGGCAGGTACTCGGCACCGTCGTCGGCATCGGATCCTTGGGATCCGTTGGCGCGGCGCCCGTCTTACCCGAAGACGCCGCGCGAGACGAGGCTCATGATCGCGGACCTAGCGAGCGGGAAGCTGAAGCCCACGCCCGAGATTCTCGAGAAGCTTCGGCAGTACGAGGAGGAGGGCGCGCGCAGGGACTACGAGAAGTATGCGTGGGACGAGGCCCGCGCCCGCGCCGAGGCGGCTGGAGGACGCGGTTGGCGCGAGACAACGGTGCCTGACGGGTACGACTACGGCTACGACTACGGCGACGGCTACGACCGGGAGGCCTTCCAGGACTACGCGAGGATGCCGCGGAAGAAAGCGCGGGCAGTGGCCAGCGCCAGCGCCTCTGCAGCTGGACGGGGTGGCGGCCTGGCTGGGACCGGTGGTCTGCAGCACGAGGCGAGGGACAAGTCGGTCCGTCAGCCCAAGGAATTCATCCAGGTATAATGGTTGCTTGTATTTCGTTTCATAGAGACTAACCGAAATGCCTGGAGGAAGTTCCGACGACGATGTGCCTTTATTTGTCGCTGATTGTTGGGGATAGATGCAATGATCATGCACTTGCACTGTGGTGGAATGCTGAAATACCATTTCTGAAATTAACCGAAATGTGTTGTGATTTACACTGAATTCATGTTCTAGTATATACATATATGCACACGGCACACCATCCTTATTAGGTTCCCAACTAAAACTTTTACTGATTAGTCTGATAGCATAAGGCTATCTGAATTGCTATACTGTAATTTCCATTTGTAAAGTGCACAAAGGAAATTCTCAAGAAACTTATTGTGTATTACGGAAGGAGTCTGTTCTTCATTTGAGACACATCAGGAATAACCCACTGTTGCATGATACTCAAACTGTAGAACCATTCTGCTAATTGCATCTTACTTGATCTGTCTGTTAACACAGTAGTCAACTCACTTCTTTGACACAGTAGGAAAGTAATCCATGATTTGAGGATTGACATAATTGACACTATGATCTTTATTGTAAGATTGATAGTGGTGGCTTGGCCAAGCCAGTACTTGGGCTAGGGACAGAGCTTCCAGACCGGTCACAGTTCAGAACGAAGCGGCTTCCCTCAGTGCATGCGCGTTCTCAGATCATGCCGGAGGTGCCTGAAAAGATGATTCACTATGGGGAGGGGCTGCACCAGGACTATGCGAATGTCTGTCAGCTGCAGCAACCACGGCAGGAAGCCAGTGCTGGTGCCATGGGTGAAGGATCGTGTGAGCACGAGAGGATGATGCTCTATGAGGATGCTTTGCAGGAATTGACAGAGTTTGAAAGACTGCATAAGGCCAGCTTCAGTGCCACAGCTGGTGGTGTGATGGATCAGAAGATGACGGGCAGGTTGGTGAGGCAGGCCGCGAGCGTGCAGGTATAATTTTTGCTTGTGTTCTGTTTGGTAGAGATTAGAAATGCTGAGTGATGATGTGCAATTGTGCAGTTTTGATTGCTGATTTAATAATCGTGCTTTTGAGTCGGGCATGCTGATATTGCCATGTGATGAAATCCTTATTTTTAAACACAAATGGACCTTTCTGGAAACATTGGTTGAGGTATATCAACAAGTAATGTTATGGTTTCTGGATGTATCCATGGTATCCTTAGCTTTTGCTCATTTACAGTCTAGGAAGTATCAAAAAGCTTCCGATAAAAAAAAAAAAGTATCAAAAAGCTTTTCATGAACAGTAACAGTTACCCTTTTTTTTCCTCATTGATAGCAGGAGATAAAACATCCCATCGTAAACAAATATTTGAGCAAAGCTGCTTTAGTTAGTATGCAGTTGCCTGTACTCATTAGTTAGTCATGCTCATTACAATTTGTTTGAAGTACAGTTTAAAATAGTGATGTTTTGCCTGATATGTGGATAATAGCATAATAAAGTTAGAAGGATATTCTTAATATGCTTCCCACGTTATATTATGGAACCAATCTACTAGTTCATCATTTGGCTGCAGAACTATATCCTTTTAGCAGTATTTACACTATAGGACCAATATGCTATGCTTATATATGGGAGAAGCTTACTTCTGCCATCTATATGGCTTGACAAGTAACTTTTTTTGACATATGAGTTGACTGCTTGACTATTTTAGAAGTAATCCATGATTCTAGATAACGGATCATACAACCTTTGTATTTCCAGATCGGTACTATTGGCTTAGCTAAGCTCCTGAATTATGCTTCTGCCTACTAGTACTTTCGTTTTGTATGCTTCTGTGAAAAGTATGGCACACGAGTCAGATGATCCTTTCAACTAAACTGTGTAGGGAATGGTCCAGGCACTGACACCGTACATTTTCTCCAAAGAGTTTGTCTATGCACCCTTGCTGGAATTTGTTGGGCGATATCCAAAGTGGTTGGGGGCAAATAGAGACAAATTAAGCAAACAAGAATATGAGCAGTACGAGAGGCAGCTTGAACTCATGGTGAACCTTGCTGTGATTTATGAAAACGAGCCTCAGAATTTCTCCAAGATCGTTAACATCGTGAAAAAGATACTAGAAAGCGGTATGCCTCCCAATGACATTGTTGCAGATACCTTTCCTGCTCTTGACCTGAATTCCATGCGACAGCGGTAAGTCCTGTGGTTATTTCCTGTTATGTCTTCATCCCTGACTGTTGTTTGTAACGTGAGAAACCAACTTAGTTATTCAATAATTGAGATATTTTGATACAGTTATGATCAATCTTGGAGAAACGTGTGATGCATATATCAGATAGCAGGATAATTGTTAGTACAGGGAGACAGAAAATTGAGATATGTTGGCACAGCATCTCATTAATAACTAGGGGATTCTAGTTAGCAGCTTACAATAATGCTCACGTTAGAATATTCATTTGAACTTTTCCCTGCTGTATTATTTGAAGTGTTTCGTGCCCAGTTTTCCAAATTTGATGTGCTTTTGGGACTCAAGGTAGCCTTGCTTCCATGGCAAAACCCATCAGAAACTCTGTAGTTGTGTCAGCAAATATACTCCCTCCGTTTTAAATTATATGACACCGTTGACTTTTTTCTTAAACTTTGACCAACAATATATAGCTAAATCATTACTTACCTAATGTAAAATGAATATCATTGTATCTATCATCAAAAGTACTATAAAGTTAACTTATACATTTAGTTATTTGCACAAATATTTATAGATGAAGAATGGTCAAAGTAACGAAAAAAGTCAATGGTGTCATATATTTAAAAATGGAGTATGTAATAGCAAAAGACACGTGAATTTTGTGTTGAAGATATCTACACTGTTGATTATACCAGATAGTCAGATAATAAATATATAATAAGTTCCAGATATAACTTAACTAATGCGAACTTTTTTTTTTTTTGGCTTAGTGAATGTGAAGGGCTGCTTATTATAATTGACATGTTGAAATAGATCGTGTGCATGGGGAAGACATAAAACGTTAGTACTCCCTCCGGTTTTTAATCAATATCTTTAGGGCAACTTTTCTGGTTCAGAAATGAACTAAAAGTGGTGTCCTAACGTCATCAATTAAACACCGGAGGGAGTAACTGGTTTCCAACCTTTCCCCAAATCATACATATACGATGCAATTTGGGAGTTGATTTCATCTTGCAATTTTTATTTTTATTTTTTGAAACCATAGATTTCATCTTGCAATGAAACTCCTGACCTTCCTGGACTTTTGCTGCTTGCAGGTTTTCTGGGATACTCGGACCAAGCTGCTGCATACTGTGACAGGCGAAGCTTTCTGTTCTTGCCACTCCTTTCACAGTACTCAATCCAGAATGAAACAGTGTCAACTTGCACAGATGTATACCTTTGCCGTTGATAGTCTCACCATATATGAATCACCGATACGCCAGGAGCCCTACGGTACCCGTATCAGATACTGCACAATACTGTGTGGTATTACGCAGTATATGTGAAAACATTTTGGATCTACAATAGTCAAACAGAATGAAACAATGTTGACTTGCTCAGCTGTAACTTGTACCCTGGCTGCGTCTACTTTCTTAAGGTCTCGTATACATATGTAGCGAATTCAGTACTCACTGTGTACGTCACGTGAGAATTTTTGGAGCCCTACAAATCTTGTATAGAACTGTTCTTCATTTTTTTTGGAACCAACGAAACGAATCTGACTATACTACTGGGTCACGACAAAGCTTTAACAGGGTATTCTATCTTTCCTTTTTTGTGCTGTACAAATAAATCTTGTTTTCTGTAGTTAATATGTGCCTCTGAATGATTGTTTAGACGTCAGGTCAGGTGTGAGCCAGTGGTATCCGTTGATGAAGCTATGGGCGACGAAGGAGTCAAGCTTACACAAATGATGACACCTCCTACCGCTAGTTGCCATCCTGAATCAAAGAAAAGGCAGATTTTCAGTACAGGGTCCATCACTTAAAAACAAACTAACAGGGTTTCTGCATGTAATTCACAACAGCAATACAAACAAAATGTAACCATAGACCATAGTAATTTGTGCTTAAAAATCCACGAACGTTAGCTATTTCACAGGCCAGTCTTATCTTTCATGGTTTTAGATGGCAAAGCAAATTCTTTCTTTGAAAAAGATTATTTGTACAAGCTATTGTAAGTTGATCTACATTAAACAAGAACATTGCTAAAATGAATGTTCTGAACAGAATGGCAACAACAACTGGCTGAGCATAATGATGACAGAGTGATCATCAACGTGATTATCAAATGAATTGAATGACACACACATCTAGGCAAAACACGTCAATGGTAGGCCGTTTACAAACTTCTATATTCAATAAATAATCAAAAAAATATTGCTAGAAAACTCTGCAGTGGTTTGTTTCTCTTCGGGAATAAAGATTTGTATGCTTGTCAGCTCCAAAGGTAACAGAAGTAAATTCACATTCATTCAAGTCTGATATACCCTAATGGTTTTTTGTTTGTGATTTTGGAGTACCAAGCCGTGACAGAAAAAGAACATTTGAGACTGTTGTGACTTAAGCAGCAAGCATGTGCTAAGATCCACGAAACAAAAGGCCTTCGTTGCCTAGGCCTTGCCTAGGCGCGCCTAGGCACTAGGCGGTGACCTTACGCCTCGTCTAGGGGGAGTAGACGCTTCCTAGGCAGTTAGCGGCGCTTAGGCAATCAACTGTGAGATTCGGGAGAACAGGAAGAGTGGAAGACTTGCCAGGAGAGGAGGGAAATAGGGCCGCGGGTAAAAGATATAACTTCTGAGCTTCGTCGCCCTTTCTTCGCCGGTCATTGCAACCCCTTCTTCATCGCCGCTGCTGCTCCTGACATGGTCGGGAGAAAAAAGTCGCACGAGAGAATAAGGTCAGGAAAGCCTTCACAGAAGGGCTGATGGGTCAACAGATGAGCTGGATGGGTACATGACAGCCCATCTCATGGTTCATTCTTTATTTTTTATTTTTAACTTTATTTTTAGTATGAAATTTGTAAATTTGTAACGCCTAGAAATTAAACGCCTAGGCGCTAGGCGGTGGTTCGACACCCGCCTAGCTCCTAACGCCTCCCTGAACACGGGCTAAGATGCTACGACAAGTGAACAGTATACCCTTCCTTACTATGTATAGGAACATTAGCTTAGCATTTATATAGGCAGGTCAAAATATATATTCGTTATATAAAGTACAGCTAAACTTAAGATGCAGATGCCCAAAATAGAGGATTTGGTCACTGTTGACCAGCCAACGCACCCTACTCCATTCAGGGTAACGCCTATTATAAACGATAATTGTTGTTTCATCATTAGGGAGACAAGTAGTATAGGAACAAAATGCAAGGTGCTACCTTCTTCCGATCTAATTCCATATGACGTCTAGCCATCTCTTGTTCTTCCCACGAAATCTTTGCGCCTCTGAGACGCCATCCCTCCTCTGGCTCGACAGGCTTCTTGCCAGGCACCTCCTCGTCGGAGTCGGTCACATTGCCGGCTAAAATAAAAGGCAGTGGTTCGATGGCTAGGCCGTCAGACGTGCAAGAAGGAAAACGTCTAGAAATCGATCTAAAGGCAAATTCAGTTCATACCGGAGCCATCAGTACGTTCCTTGAAAAACAGGATCCCGACCAATCCAACAAACGCAGCAACGCCTGCAGCAGCCCTCTGTTTCCGGATGAGAAACACTAGAAAAATTAGGCGCGCTACGCCGCGCCCATTTAACCTCAACATGTGAGATAGATTGTGAAGGAAAACATTTGGTAAATCAGTGCCATGTTTGTTCAGTTTCATAGATTAAATGCTATAAATTGGTTATCAAAAGACAATGTGTAGAACATGGGCTGAACCATAATTATGCAAAGTCCAGAAGATGAAACATGAAAATACGAACAGGGGCCTATCTGCAAATGACCATAACCTTATCTTCTCCACAGAAACGACCACAGGCTTATCTTCTTCTCCCTCTTCACCGTGCTCTCTTCTTCCTCTCCATTTTCGTGTCCCATGCCATCAGAGGGAAGACCGAGCTCCAAAATCGGAATTTCCCTGTGCTATCATCGCCGTGCTCATCCTTCTCTCTCGTCAAACATCCCCACAGCTCCAGCCGCAGTCCTCACTCCTCACCTGCTCGTTCCTCTCGGTCGCGTCGCAAGTAGGGGCACCGATGCTTCCTGGCCTGCACCAACTCCATGCAGTCCACCATCTCCTCGCCCGCAGTCGGCAGTCTTTGTCTCTGCTGACATCACAAGTCGGGAGTATCGAGCATGAACTCAGTCATTCCACGGCGGGGAGGGAGATCTAGAGGAGGCGTCCAAATCGGGTGAGCGAGGTTGGCGGGCAGAGGCCTTTCCTTGACGACGGCGCTGCGTCGACTCTGGTCGTCCTCTCCTCTGCATCGACTCCGCCCGGCGACGCCGCTCACAATGCGCCACCTCCCTTCCCCTTGCCTGCGCTGGGGAACCTCTTGGCCTCAAAATCAGGCTCGGGCACGGGTCGGCGCTGCGTCGATGGCGAGCGCGACCCAAATTCGATGGAGCCCACCAGGGCGGCCAGCCGCGTCGCGGCCCACGCCGGCCCGTCGGCGGGAACCGACGTACGGAGAGCGGCGTGGCGGTGTCCACGCCAGCCGGTGATGACGCGTCGCGACGGGAAAGAGGCCACGTCGGGCAAAATGCTATGGAGAGGCCTCAGGCTCTGTGCTATCAGAGTATAGTTATGAGTCGCGACTCCCGAGTGATGAAGAAATTTTCCTGTATGAGACTTGGTAGGAAGGGAAACTTACAACAATGTGGAGCGAGCGTGCTGCTCTGCCAGAGCTTGATAGGGAGGCCACCTGGGTGACGATCCTCGGCGACGACACGGCCTGCGTGCGTGGAGAGAACCTCCGTGCGAGGTTGAAACCGAGGGCCCGTAGCGACATCGCCGCGATCGCTGATATGCCTCGCCCGCCGCCGGCTCGCGAATACTCGTATTTTTTTTGTGATTAGCGAATACTCGTATTAGGGTTATAGACAGAAGATTGTGGACGCATGTAGACGTATAAATCCTTGATGAAGGGGCCGGAACGTGGGGGAAGCCCTTGGCAGTTGGCAGCGTTTTATACATTTCATCATAAGGTCTCATATACATATGTGTCATTATCTAAAAAATATACATATGTGTTATTACGAAATCAGTACTCATTGTGTACGTCACATGAGAGTTTTTGTAGCTCTACAAATCTGAGTATACTAGGTGTTTTTTGATACTAGAGTATACTAGGTGTTGGGCCACTACATACTAGCTTGTAACAGGGTATTCTCTTCTATCTATCTCTGTTGTTTGTGCTGTACGGAAAAACAATCTTGTTTGCTGTAGTTAAATAATCTGTGCCTCTGAATGATTGTTCAGACATCAGGCGTGAGCCAGTGGTATCCGTTGACGAAGCTCTTGCCGAGGAAGGGGCGGGCGGCGAAGTAGTCTAGCTCCCGCGCCCACGTCACGCCGTGAATGGCGTCGACGCCGGGGCCCCAGTTCCTGTACATCCCGAAGAACGCCGTCCTGCGTCCGGTCGCCGAGACCAAAAAAAAAAAAAAAAAAAAGTTAGCATGATACTACTAGGGCAGGTTTTTAGTTACTTTGCCGAACGCTTATATATGATGTTGCCGCGACAGTAGTTGGAGACATATATGGAACACGATGGTGCGTACATGCTCTTGTTGCTGGTGTGATCCCAGTCGTCCCAGCCACCGGGCGCGATGACGCTGTCGAAGTAGGTGTAGGCGTAGACGATCCTCGAGTACTGGCCCATGGCGCGGCCCACGTAGAGCCTCCCGGTGCCCGTGACCCGGCAGTTGACGAAGGCGAAGCCGGTGCGCTCGCAAGGGTCGTGCCGCCCGTGCGCCGCGATGGAGCCGAACCGCTCCGCCGTCGAGTGCAGCTCGCAGTCCTGCACACATGTTCTCACCACGTGTTCAGAAATGCTTTCGGTACGCAGGATAACTACCGGACCGGGACCGCAGTATATGTGCGCATACGTATGTGGTACATGCGTACGTCGGTACGTACGAGTTAAAAGATACGAACCTTGTAGAGGGAGCGGGCGTTGCCGAAGACGAAGTCGATGGAGCCCTGGATGTAGCAGTCGCGGAAGTAGTGGCGGCCGGCGTCGTCGCACAGCGTGTCCTGCGCGCCGTAGAACCCGCACCCGAAGAAGAAGGCCTTGTCGCCGGAGATGCGGAACGCCACCGCCTGCCCACCTTGCGTGCCGGGCAATGGTGCCGGAGCTGTGTTCTGCAAAGAAGTCATGGAAACAACGCAACGTCAGTCGATGAGTTCCACTTCCACGCCAAGTTCAGCAAAACAGCTAGAGTTGCTTGGATCTTCTTCCAGGCCGCAGCTAGCCTCTCGTCGCCGAATTAGCCGAACGAAGAAGCCATCCGGTGTGCAGCCCTGCTACTATAAGAAGCAGAGAAGTCCCAGAGCAAATACTACATGGTAACAACAAGTACATCTTGCCGCAAAACAGATTCAAAATATCATCGAAAGGGAACAAGCTAGCTAGGATACACAGAGACGGCAGCATCGATCTACAAGCTCAGACTTGTGACCCTGAAGGTTTTTTTTTTGTCACTTTGTCTGCCCCTGCACCCGTGCTGCATGCACCAATCGATCCATTGCTCCCTGTGCGCCTTGTGACTCGCGTACGTTGTTCATGGTGGGCCACTGGACAATGCCCTTCTTACCTTGAAGCTGATGTTCTTAGCGGTGAAATAGTTGGAGAGAACGGTTACGGAGGCGGTGTTGTAGGTGCGCAGCGGCTGCCCGTCGGGGCCGCGGTCGCTGGCCCGGTCGTGCCACTCCACCGCCGTCACGTCGCGCCCGGCGCCCTGGAACGTGATGTACGGCTTCCACGCCGGCACCAACACCTTCTCTCTGCACGTATATAAATGTATACATACATGCTCAGATTAGCCATCATTCATTAGCATATAAGTGTATAGCAAACTCTCAACTCGAGGTGCATGTATAGACTCAAGAGCTTACATGTATGTGCCGGCGTTGATCTGCATGATGACGCGCACGGTGTTGTTCACCGGCACGGAGTCGACGGCCTGCTGGATGGTGAGGAAGTCGCCGGCGCCGCCCGCGTCCACCACGATCTTCCGCACGCCCACCGGGTGCCTGTACGACCGCCGGTGGCCGCCGCGTTTCTCGGACTCGCACAACGTCGTCGCCGCCGCCTGCTGGCACGCGAACAGCGGCAGGAGGCTCGCGACCGCGGCCAGCACCAACAACAAATTGCGAGCCAGTACGCCCATAATAAGGAGTAGTAGACTATACTACAGCGTACGATGATGCAACAACGATAGTGTTGTTTGCGCGTGTGTTTCTGTGTTTTGACACAACACACACACACACATACACTAGCTTGCTCTCACTCTCACTCTTTCTTCACACGCAGAATCTATAATATGGTGAGAGCAAAGCCGAGGTCGCTGCACCGTTTGAGAGAGCTCTCGGAATATATAGAGGCTAGAGATGAGAGGAGGAAATAATGGAGGGGGTCGGGAACGCTCCAAATGCAAGCTAGCGAGGCCTCGTTTTGGAGCTTGTGTACGTCTTGGTCGGACGCCAACGGTCATGCTCTCCGTGAGTTTCACCTGCTACCGTAACCAGGCATGCATGTACTAGCTAACATGTAATTCCAAACGCTAACGTTCATAAGCTGAAAAGAGAGACAGTGGTTTTGTAGACTTTGATGTGTGGCCGAGTAATAAGAAGACTTTTTGGAGCCACCTGCATCTACCATTTACGAAGCAGTACAATTCACACACAACATTGTTCTTACGAACGTCCCTCTCGTGGTACCAACAAGTAGCAGCTTTCTCTCTTGCAAAATGCAAGTGTTCATCAATAAACTTTTCATCTTCACGTACGTAGGCCTTCGAACTTCAGTCTGTACTTTTGTACGCCGATTTTGTAGACGTAGGCTACGAGGGGGGGCCTAAGGATGGGGCGTTTGTATGTGTGTGTGACATTTCAGCTTTACCACATCCCTAGACGGCACCAATGGTCCTGATCGACGGTGGGGGCCTCTCCAAAAGGGTAAGGTAGATCGGATGGAGACACGGCGTACACGGACAGGAGCACGCACCGATCGAGAGAGCATGCACGAGACCAGCCAGCAGAGGTCGCGTCGTCCTTGCGCTGTCGTGAACGGAACAAAAGTTACCACAGTATGCACACAAAGGCTGGCAGGGAGTAACCGCCGAAATGTCACCGCCGTCGGGCCCCGAGAAATGCCACCGCTACGCACGAGATAGAACAGCGCAGCAGCCCTGCGCTACCTTCCTAATTAACCGTTCACAGGCTCGCGGTCACGGCGTAGTACAAAGGGCTGCCTGCACTGAAGCATCTGCCGAACACGCCGCTCAGAATTAGGCGCGTAAACTAATGCGGGAGCCTTAAACAACAGGAATCATCCAAGAATTAACGTACACGCGCATGCAGGGCCGGCCGGGCGCGCGGGGCGGCCGCGCCCATGCAATGCCGGCCCGCACATGCGTGCACGCACGCACGCCGCGCGCGGCTCTCTCTCGCTCGCGTTGGGAGGCGCGCGCGCTGGCTGGCTGGGCCGGGGCGCGGCATGGTGCGGTGCCCCGCCGCGAGGAGCAAAGCCCTTTCTGTCCTCGCGTCTGTGCGATTTGTAGCCGGATGAAGCAGGTCGAGTGGGTTAAAAGGCTAAACTTTTCATCGTTCGTCCTTGTTCTTTTCTGGGTTACGGGCACCGCGCGCTGCTAATCGCGTCCGGTTTGTCTGCTGATGAGGAGGACCACATGCACGCATGGTGCTGTCAAAAAAAAAAAAAAAAGCAGGTAAGTGTGTACGTTGACGCAGAAGGCCTTGCCTCTTTTGGGGTTGGGATCGGATCCATATGCCTCCTCGTCATCATGCTTTAAAGTGCAACTTCACAACTAGTATTTCAGAGAGAGAGAGGGAGAGAATGAAAAAGGTGTAGCCTTGGATCGGCAACCAACTCGGAGTTGATAAATCCATATATATGCAGGCAGGGAAAATATTCGGTACCTCTGTCATTTCTTCTTGTTGCGTAGCGCATTTCCTTCAGGCAGCATCGTTAGTAATGTGGAAATTAGACTTTTAGACGCTAGCTCCTTCTGTTCTGAGACTACATTTCAAACGGAACGTTACGCATGCAGCAGACGCCATGCCGTGCCAAAGCTGGAGGCAGGGAAGGACCGGAAATCCTTGGAACACGACGAGCAGCCCGTACCGTTTCTCGATGAGTATGGCCGCATCCCGGGCGCCGGGCAGGGTGACCACCCGGCGCACTGCGCAGCCGTGCAGCAAGTGGCCAAGCGGCGACACCGGCCGGCGGCGCGCGGATAGGCAAGCCCGCAACGCAACGGTCACCTCACAGACAGGCCGGCCAGCCATGCAAGCACGCCGCAGCTAGCAAAAGGCACGGCACGGGGACGCGCGGTATGGCGCGTCGCGGCGTGCGAGCGGCTGCACGGTGGCCTACTACAGTAGTGACGCTTGGTTTTGTACAGTAGTGTGGCGTCCGCTTGCGAGGCATGCATGCTGAGCCTTGGGAAAGAGAGAGAGAGGACGGTTTTAAACGTTGGGAAGTGTCGGGACGACGGCGATCGGCCCGCGAGCAGCAGCTCGGCGAGAATGACACGTCGGAGGATCAGGGCTCGCTGAAAAGAACAAAATCCTACGATGGTACTGCGGACCACATCTCCACATAGGTGCTCTTATGTAGGGACGTTTTGCCGGGCTCAACGGATGGTACAGTAGTTGTGGAACAGCTCAAGCGCGATGTCTTCTTCTTCTTGTTTTTTTTTTTTTGCGAGGGTTAGTGCCAGAGAGAGAGAGAGAGAGAGAGAGAGAGAGAGAGAGAGAGAGAGAGAGAGAGAGATTAAAGGTGCAATTGTTTCGCTATGGAGCACAGAGTCTACATCTGAACAGAGTCTGATGTGCTGGTTGCCTAATCGTTCATCCTGTAATGGAGAATGAATACAGAGCAAACAAAAAATGGAGTGAATAGATACTCCCCAAAAAAATGATGCCCAGCTTGCTCGGATGTGAAGTTAATAGATGCTTAGTTCAATGAAGTCTTGTATATGTCATAAGATAGACTGGAAAGTGCAGCAAATAAACACATGCAGTTGGTGGTGTAACGTCATCATAACAACTGCAAATCTGATACCCCGGTTCCACTGCTACTCGTACAGCTCCACCAAACTGCATGATTTTGGACCGTTGATTTTCCAGTGCTGTGAGACTACAACGTTTGGCTGTCGTGGTAGAGCTAGAAGATGGTTAGGGTTGGAATTGAAGTAGCTTGTCTACAAGAGATGGCCGTATGGATGGATAGCACTCCAAATTTTCGTATGTCTTGATCACTAAGAGTAACAAAAGTGCCAAAATTTTGTCGCATCTAGCGTCCCTGCCAAGATGATGTACAAAAACATCTGTCCTGGTGATCGAATGTTGTGCAGGATATTTGCAGAAGGCAGTTTGCAGCGTCACCGACCTCCAAATCTGTCAGACAGATACGTCCATGCACCATGCATAGTCATGTGGTATGAGGTACGGCTACTACTTCCGGACAACATCCTGTCTTGGTAAATGAAGGTTCACACATGCTGACATGCAGCATTATGCTTTTCTGCGAACAACAAAATCAAGCCAAAGATACATGCAACAGTACTATCAATATCGCAACAGCAAACTGACATAAATTTCAACCCTTTTCTTGATTGGTGATGGAACTGATCATAACAATTACAGGAAAGCCAAAAAATGTGTTGGCCTTTTTGGAGGAACAGCAAATCAAGTAACAAAAAATGGCTCCTAGTCCGTTCCTCCGCAGTTCCACACCAATTCCCCCCTTCTTTGGCCCTTGTATATCACCTACGTGTCTAAGACAACAATCATGGGTTCCAGAGGTTCTAGATGTTTTAAAAGGTACAACAACTCTATTTCCCAGACTGCAATTTACTTGTACAACTGAATTGGCCATCACAATTGCCAATGTGAGTGGGGATTAGCTGTTCAGAGTGAACAACGGAAGTGAGATATGTATCTGCCGTGTCCACCTCAGTAGAGCTTTGTGAACTCGACGCTCTGGTTAGGTTCTCCAAGCCTGAATGCATCCCTCTCTATTAGGACCTGCAAGGAGCTCATTGTCTTCACCAAAGATGCCCATATCAAGGGCGCACAGCAAAACGCATACGCGAACACTGCCAGGGCCCTCACGACACCGTTTAAATACCAAGGGCAAGCCATCACAAAAAGAGCACCGATGATTCCAAACCATGTCGTGAGGACGGAAAGTGGGTGGAGGAGGAATATGTTGATCACAATGGAAGAAAGAGAGAAAGAACCAAGCAGGTACAGAGGCCAGCCAAGCAGTGGGTGGATGGTTCGTGGGACGATGAAGAATGGAATGGTATAAGCTGCAAGTATGGACCATACAGCCACTACTCTGAGCAGGGACAGCAAAAACATTGTGCTTTTCTCCGTTCTTCTGTTGTAGCACATCTTGGATAGGCTAGGCCTTGCAAGTCGGGTCACTGCAATGACTCCAACGTATAGTAGAGCCTGAAATAATACCACCGGTAGCTCCGATGAATACCTGTGCATCATATTAACACACCATCAAGACTAAATCAACAAATATCTTTTGACTCTGAAGCGTCATAAACAAGGCAACACACACCAGTCCCCTACGCCCTCCTTACTTTAATATGCTACTCTACCCTTGAAGAAAAATTGGCAGCAAACCCCTTCTCTTGAGTGTTATCCTGACAACTATGAAAGCATGAAAGTTCTGCAACTTTATCCTAAGAGACAAAATACATGACAATGCTTTCTTTTATTCCATGTTATCCAAAGAATATAGGACTGGATGGCAGCATCCTTCACCATTATATGTTTATCTGGCTCTATACTGACGCTACTAGGTGTTCGCATTTGACATGCAATGAAAATAAGCAATACAAACGAATATAAATAAACCACTCACCCTAGGTTTTCACGGCGTTGTTCATGCCAAGAGAGCCCCAACGGTAAAACTGGCCAAGACCACCAATACCATGGCTTAAACCATGGAGCACTTGGAAATGTAATCACACTGTTCGGACCACACGGAATACTCCAGCGAAGCTTCAGGTCTGAAAGGTGCAGTCCATTAGTCTAAATTAACAAAACGTATGAGAATGTGGAATTATCATACTGGTAATGATACTCACAATAGTAAGATGCATCCATCTGGTAGCCTAGAGGGAGGCGATAAGTACCATCAAGTTTGGTACCATTAGCTGGTGGATGGAACATTGGCTGATCAAGCAAGTCTGGGAAATAGCTGGCAAGGAAGCCTTGGTCTGCACCATCAGGGTTTTCAAGCCCAACTGCTAGCTCATGTAGCATGTTTTTGAAAACATCCATTGATGGCTAGAAAGATAATGAAAGTTGAAACAAAAACATAAGCTTATCTGAGAGAATCAAGCTGAAAGGGTAAATTAATTTGTTGGAGGTATAAATGTTGGTAAGATAAACAAAAATTAAAACCATCAGTTCACCAAGAGCCATCAAGCGGGTGCATAACATGGCCACATGGGAAGTTGCCAGTGCTTACACCTTACAGTACAGCAATGGGCTAAATTTTCAGGTCGTTCAGTCCACATGGGACATGGGTCTGGCATCTGAAAACTAAAGTATAATAATGCCCACAGCTCGGAAGCACATGTTAAAGACCAAAACGACACCAATGCAAGTAGAATATCAAGAAAAACTACTATAACACAATATAAGTTTCGACGTTCTAGCTTTAATGTGAAGGATAATAAAATTTGATGCAAAACAAACACGCTTGACTACTGAGGTACTGAACCCAAGTGAATTTTTTTATTAAAAAAGAATTAAACTAAACTACAGATATGTCCATATTTCCAGCCAACAAAGAGGGAAAAAACAATCAATTATAAATGAGAGCTGTCTCAGTACGTTAAGTAAATGATAGCAAAGAATGCCATGCTAGACGTCATGATTCATGAAGGTTTATTTATCAGCACTCCAAATAATAAACACCACTGACAGACCGCCGAATTAAGTAACTATACCTGAAGCACAAAGAGGCCTGTATGGAAGATACACGGATTGATGAAGACAGCACAGAACTTGCCACACTGAAATAGCTCATCAGTGTTCTGGAGGAAAATGTTGTCCGAGTCAAGCATAACAACTCGTTCATATGAAACTAAGCTCCATGCATACAGTTTGTTCAAAGTCAACTTGAACCGCATGTTGAAATTCTCTTGTTTCTCGTAAGGATTCTTCAGATTCTCCACAGGGACCACCTTCACACCATCATCTTTCCTAAAGAAACAGTTTGAATGCATATGTTACTAACAGAACCACACCTGATGTGATTAAAAAAAAAACGAAGGGCATATTAGGATTTCTGGCACTTGAAAACAGGTGCAATTTCGAAAATGCCACTGGAAGGAGGAAATTTTGAAATGGCACATCGAAATAGGCTTGGTCAGACTTCTGACAGTAGCCATCCAAACTTTTTTTTTTCTTAATTTGTTTCACTAGAATGCTCATCCTCAGTTAAGTATGAATAAGGTTGGCAGTTATAGATGCATTTCAAATGCTTGACAAGACCTGTACATTCTAACACCCAGGAAAAGGCACTAAATCAGTCATAACAAAGATCTGTTCGCAGCTCACCACACTCTTTTCATGCATGGTTTAAGAAGAAGAAAAAAAAACATTGTAACAGGACAAACTCGGTCAACATTACCGTTTGATATTTCTTTCCTAAAAAGATCTGTTTGCAGCTCACCACACACTAGTCATAACAAAGTGAAGCTATGTGGAGAGTAGCCTGTTCTTACATTCTACTCAATACTATCAACATAATTCTTGATTAGCTACTGCCTTTAATGCCGACAACAAGAATACAAATATTTTTAAATGCCCACAATAAGAATAACAATTAACAACTAACAACCTCAACTAGTAATGCTATGTTTCTTTAATAGAGAAGCAGTATGGCACTATTCATAACCATATATTATGTGCAAATAATTATCTATTCTCACAGGTCACAATTAAAAACTCTCAATGTAGCAATCAATTGAACATGTTGGACCACTTGACATTAGGTGACTAGGATACATACGAAAAAAATGACAAAATTCCAAAAACAAACATCCGTGGAAGCTTGAAAGTTTTCACCAACAAGCCATAACACGGACAAAGTATACTCTAGTCTGACACTCACAAGTGGTCGTTTAGACAACACGACATCCTTACATACTAGTCCAAGTGAAATATTGTTGTAGACTTGTACAGTCCCAATCAGCCAACTACTAAGTTGAAGGTTACGTTGTGGAAATTAACAAGTCAAATGTCACAGCTGTTCAGCAAATATCTTATAGATAGGCCAAGTCAGTAGTCCAGCGCAAACACTATATTATATAAAAAAAAGCAGTTGCAATCAATGCAGTTCGCAGCGGATCAGGACTGGAATTTGCGGCTCAAATCACGCAACTCGTCAACAAATATCTGATTATCCGTACGCGTTACTCCCACGAACAAAGTTCAAGGCCGTACAGCCCGTGAGTCTGCATGAGTAAGAGAGCTAAGCACTCAAAGGCCGTTTCCGAAGATGCAATCTAAAGTACAGGAAGAAACAGCGATCGACAGAAGAAGGCGAGAGGGACGGACCAGCGTCCAGCGCGCCAGACGAGTTCAGATGAGAGCGGGGACGAAGTGCGGCGGGGCATGAAGGAACAGAAAGGCATCACCTTTGGTACCAGAAACGGCCAGTGCTTAAGGAATCACAAAGAACGAGAATCAAACTTGAACCAAACAACGAACTACAGCGGCGACGAGGCAAAAATTGATCCGAACACAGCAAAGTTGGCATCAAGCGGCAGCAAAAACGTGCGTTTATGGCCCGGGGATTCAAGCAAGCGCCACCACCAACCGGGAGAGGCGAACGGCGAGCTGAAAGCGACAGAGAGGGTCGGAAGGGGGAGGGGTGACTTACAGCGCCTGAACCCAGCGCGGCGGGACGTCGAGGGACGCGATCACGACGCGGTCGGCGGCGGCGCTGAGCCGGCCCAGCGAGCGCATCATGACGCGCGTGGCCACGTAGAACTCGTAGTCCCGGGGCGTGCCCATGTACATCATCGCCGCGTACGCGTGCCGGCGCGGCGCCGCCCCGGCTACCGCGGCGGCCTCCTCCCCTGCCGCCGCCGACACCACCGACGCAGCAGCCACGAGCAGCCACAGCGCTAGAGGCCGCCACCAGCTCCGCCCCATCACCACCGGGCCAAGAACGAATCAGACCGGGACGCCCAGATCTGGCTACGAGCGTCGACCGCCGGGACCGCGCCGAGCAAGGCCGCGGAGCATCCGCGGGCGGCGGGAGCCCGTCGTCGCCTCGGCGGAAGCGGCCGGCAAAGGTTCCTCGAGACCCGGGAGCGGTGGATTTTCGCTTGGCTTTTTTTGATTTTTCGTTGGCTTAGTTTTGGCTCAACGGGAATGGGAAAGGAAAGTTGGGGTGCAGTCGAGTCGAGGTGGAGAGAGCAGTAGGCAGCAGCAGCTGCGCAGCTGCAGCAGGAGAAGAGACGCGAAGCTGGGGATGCTGGAGCGGACTGGTGGTTCCGCGCTAATAATTGCGCTTCACGTGGAAAGCCGCTTGGTTTCGCGTAATCAGAGTTGTGTTAATGATTGGGCCAGCAGGTCCAAGTAGAGTACGGCACAGCCCGTCGTAGGTTTGACTGTATGGGTCGGCAAAGCGAGTTAAGCTGAAAAGGCCTGGGCCGTACCGTTTTCTTTGAGATATGGGCTGGATAATAAGGCTTTCGAATGTATGGCCTGCTGTAAGCTGGCATACCCAATAAAATAGGAAGAAGTCTATTTGCCTCCCTCAACTCTCGCCTGAGTCCGATTTTTCTCCCCCTACTACAAAACCAGGTAAGATGACTCCCTCAACTCTTAAAACCGGATTTTTTCCCTCCCTCAGCAGTTTTGGATGGTGGTTTCGCTGACGTGGCACAGTGGACCCCACATGTCAGGGGACACGTCATTTTTTTTCTGTTTTTTTCTCTCTTCTTCTATCTTTCTCCGCGACGTCCTCGACGACGCAGGCGTGGGCGGCCACGCCTCCCGCTCCCTCCGGCTCAAGCGCCCCTCCGGCCGCCCGCAGGGCAAGCTCAACGTCTGCGTCGCCGTCGAGGAGGCCCAAGCGCTACTACGACCCCAACCCTTACCCGGCGTCGGGGTACGCCTTCTCCGCGCGCGACCCCTACGGCCCCGCCGCCGGCCGTACACCGCGGTGCCACCGGCAGGGTACCCTGCTGCTGCGCCCCTACGGCCCCGCCCCTCCGCAAGCGGGTACCCTGCCGCCTCGCCCTACGCCTCCGTGCCGCCGCAGCCGGCGTATAGAGCCGCCGCCGCCACTCCTCCCGTCGTCGTCGCCGCGGTGCCATTACGTCGAACACCTTGGACGCATCGGCTTGGTGGTGCTCCTCCTCCTCCTCCGCCACCACTGAAGTCGCCGTCCAACAATTAGGGCTCTCATGCTCTGCGGCGGCATCTTCGTCGAGTGCCGAGCGGGTTGCGGCAGAGCCCGCGATGGTGGTGATCGTGGGCGCCACGAGCACCGGCAAGACGAAGCTATCCATCGATGCGGCACGAGAGCTTGGCCGGGAGGTGGTGAACGCCGACAAGATCCAGCTCTACGCCGGCCTCGACATCACCACCAACAAGGTGCCTCTCGCTGACCGCCTCGGCGTCCTGCACCACCTCCTCGGTGCCGTCCGCCGTGATCGAGGGCATCAACGCCAACACGCGGGACCTGGTAGCCGCGCAGGTGGACAAGATCCAGCGCACGGTCGACGCCTGGGGCTGTGGCCCGGGCAGCGCCTCGACGCCTCGGCCACCGTCCGCACGCGCCTTGATGGTGCTGGCCCCGCCGCCGAGTCGGCGTCCTGGAGCGCGACGTCTGCGGGCCCGGCCTCGTCGCCATCTGGAGCTTCCTCGCCGACCAGACGACGCGCGGGACATCAATGTCGACGACGATGGCGAGATGGAGGCGGAGGTTGGAGGAGGAGCACCATCGAGCTGATGCACCCAAGGTGTTCGACGAAATGACAAGGGGAAGAGGAGGGAAAGAAGACGATGACGTGGCATCTGACGTGTGTGCCCTACTGCCACGTGTACAAAACCGCCTGGAAAAACAGCCCAGGGAGGAAAAACATCCGTGTTTCACGAGTTCAAGGAGCCATTTTACCCGGTTTTGTAATTCAAGGAGGAAATCCGGACTCAGGCAAAATTGAGGAAGGCAAAAGTAAACTTCTTCCAATAAATAAGGGGTTACACCGTTACAGTCCTGATATGGTGTGCATCAGACGCATCAGTTGAACCATAAAGTAGTATTTGTTATTTCCAGTGCCTATGCAAGCAATTGTTTTTTCTGAACTTGCAAAAATTCAGGAGAAATGGGAGTTACTTGCCTCTGCTCGTTGTTTTGCACTCCTTAATTTGTTTAATTTGAGTTCATATGATTTTCATGGTGATCTCGCTGGCCCTATCTCGATGGTCAAGGACAACTGCATAATGGCTCAAACATAACTCAATGCATGCTTGAGCCTTTAGTTGTTTTCCCGGGAAGCTGTTGATCATGGCCAAATTTCATTTGTATTATTAAACCTTGTATAACTTCGGTACTTAGTAGAATCAATCAACGCTAAAAAGGTATGCTTGTGATAAAAATTGATTCAGTGAAAACAGAAGAGGCGGCTGTCTTACCAATAATTGATTGCACAACCCACTACCTTTGAGCTTTAGAAAGAAATCACGAAAGCAAACATTTGCATCAACCACATGGTCCAGCTACATACAGGGCGAATTAAGTTCCCCCCATTCCAGCAGGTCTATCAACTTCTACTGATATCATCAGTTGGTCATACAAGTTTCAGTAAGTTCATACTGCGGAAGCGTCATTTAGGGCTTGTTTGGTATAGATTCTCAAGAAAATAGCTTCTCCACAAAATAGCTTTTTTAGAAAATAGATTTTTTTAAAAAACAACTTCTATGCAAGAAGCACTTTTCAAAATATTTGGCAAAATAGCTTCTCTTATAGATTCTAATACAAATGTGAGTAGAAAAGTAATGAGAAGCTATGTTTTTGTGAATTCTGGATTCTAGTACAAAATTCAGAAGTGCTTCTTGATGAGAGAAGCAGGATCCGTTTTGTTTTGAACCTTTTGGCTAGCTTCTTTAAAAATTCGGAGCAGAAACACTTTTAGAATTCCTACCAAACAAGGCCTTACTTGTCCCTCGAAGAATTCAGGTGAGAAGGAGAAAAGATGCTTTGGATGTGCTCCCAAGTCCAAGTCCCACCAATCCTATCCGCCACCTAAGACCAGCTAAAACGATTCCTGAACTACTAGCTTCCTAAACCCCACCTCCAAAGTGCACTCATATCCTATTCCACCGATCCCCGAGCTGCTCCTCCGAATCCAGCTCACCCCAACTCATCATCACTGTCATTAGTTCGTGTACTTTGCTTACAGAGGCAGGCACCGCCAACCACTTCTCGAAGTCACTGATTCTTGCCGAGAAAAAAGTTGGGAAAACAATCGAATCGTTTTGCTGTTCCTGTTCTTCATTCGGCGCCATGAGCAACACTCTGCTTCGGGTCTACCCTTCCGAGCTCAAGATCCCATGTAAGTGTTCTCAAGAATTAATCCTATTCGTGGCCCTTCCCCCCTTTTTTTCTCGCCTCATTCTTTACATCTTGCTTCTGTTTCCATGAGAAGTTGAAGTCAAGAAGCAGCGTTCTTGCTGCATGCAGCTGACGAACAGGACCGACCAGTACGTCGCGTTCAAGGTGAACTCCTCAGTCCTTGCTTTCGTTCCGAGTTGCAATTGCGATGCATTGCGGGAGAAGAACAATTGGTATTGATGTTCCGATCCGTAGGTGAAGACGACGAACCCAAGGAAGTACTCGGTGCGGCACGCCTGCGGCATACTGCTTCCTCGGAGCTCATGCAATCTCACAGGTCTATGCTCGAGGCGAGTGGACTGGCTCATATAATCCAAATTGCGACTGATGTGTTATTATTAGTGTAGTTACTATGCAAGCCCCTATGGAGATACTATCGGACTACCATTGCAAAGACAAGTTCCTCGTGCAGAGCGTCGTGGTGCGGGATGGGGCAACGATGAAAGAATTCGTCCCTCAGCTGGTAATATCCCTGCACCAACTAAAATCATGGTCTTCTAGCCTCTACTGCTCGTGTGAAAAATGACTGGTGTTCCGATCTGTAGTTCACTAAAGCGCCTGGTAAGGCAATTGAGGAGTTCAAGTTGCGTGTTGTGTACATTGCTGCTAATCCTCCCTCACCGGTTCCTGAGGAGGAAGAGGAAGAGGACTCCTCCCCTCGGTCAGAGGTGATGGGCTGTGAAGTGAACAGACCGTCTCTACGTGATGTTGTAAGTAATGCACTGATGTTTAAAGTTGCAGCTAAAAACTGTCAGGCGCTTTCTAGTGATATTGTGCTTGTCTTTTCAGGTACCCACTTATACAGGCGCATCTGGAGAAGAACCTTCGTGTGCTGAGGTAACTCTCTGCTCAATATGGCAGTCATTTCTGAATTGCTATTCTCACTGAAATATGCTTATCCGTTTTGGTACCATGTCATTGTCAGAATAGCTGGTCTTCTTAGAAAGATTCTGTATAGCATATCTTAAAAAAAAAGTGTGTATCTGCTAAGTGTATCCTTCATTTTTCCTATTACTGTTCACTGTAATATAATAATTCAGAAAAATTATGAAGCAAAGAAATCCATCAGTTCACCCATTTTCATGAACTTTTGTTGTATTTGTGTTCAGGGCGCTTCTGTGATATCTAGACTGGTTGGAGAAAGAGAATATGCAACAGATGAAAATCAGAAGCTCCAGAAAGAAATGGTAAGATTGTCTTTTCACGTACCGTAACAGAAAACTTGCACAATTGTCGAATCGAAATAATTTTATTATTAATTAAGGCCCAGTGATTTAGTTTTCCTGAAGGAATTGAGCATCTGGCTCTATTTTCTTAAATTCGTTTCCTCATGACCGGAAAAATGCAACCGAGCAATGCTGTAAAGGTATGCGAAAAGAAAATGAAGCGCTTCACAGCTAGTACTGACTCTGCTGCCCACACAATTTGCATGTCTGCTTCATCACATGATGGGCAACGTCCTGAGTCCTGACGGAAGCTGATAACTTTGAACGCTGACAAACATAATGCAAAGTTCTTTCTGTCATGAAATATGCCATCTTCATATGGTTCTGAATTTTATGAAAGATCGCCTGTGTATTTTACTGTCAAATGGTATGTGAACATTTGAATTCACTTTCTCTTTTTTTTCAGGAAACGCTTAGGGAGACAAGATCATCTCAACAGGGATTCTCGCTCGTATTTGTATTGTTAGTCTTTATGTCATCTATCTTCGTTGGACGCTTGATGAACAACGGCATCAAGGCTTAAGAAAATAGACATTGTAAAATAGAAGGATCTTATTATTCCTAACGCTCCATCCACCTCCAATGTGCTTCAGCCATGTTTCTTCGATCATTTTGCATCTGTACATAGCTTGGCTTCCTATGCAGACTGTATTTTAGAAACAAACAGAAGGGGTTGATCAGGTTGCTCACATAGTAAACGAGAATCATGATTTGAATTCATGTTTCTATTTTTTTTTCTGACAGGACATTCTTGTGTCTGTATATCTTCAGTTATATGTCAGGTTCAGTTTTATTGGAGCTTGTGCTTCAGCATCACTCCTGACAAAAGATGCCGAAAATACATGCCGAAGCAACCCAAGTAAAAGAAAGAACACATTTCCATGCGACCAGTCAAAATGGAAAACAACAGACACAAACCACAAGAAACTCACTAACAACAGAACCTATCAATGGAGTCTATCGCTTGTCCGTCATGTTGCAAAGCTTACCGAACTTGCATCATAGCAGCTCCCACATCAACACAAAAGACCTCAACCTTATATTGATATCCAAATTCATAATGGAAGTTTGTATGAATGGAACTTCCTGAATGTTAAACATCAAATTCACATTGTAATATTCTGAATAAACAGAGCACTGTGCCACCGTACATGACTATGGTGCAGAATTTTTCGAGTTACTACTGGCAGCAACTGATCAGATAGTGAAATCCTTCTTCTCCAGAACTGTTTTACAGGAAGTACATACGACGTGCTCATGACGACGCGAATTAATATTATTTTCGAACAAGCAAAACATCTGTTAATCAAATTTAGTAGAACATAGCGACAGCTGGACCAAATTCACAACAAATGTGGCTTGACAGTCGGAGCAAGTTTTGCTACAAAAGATAAGTACTACCCAAACGGCATAAACAACAACATTAACAGCAACAGAACCAGAGATATACCTTCAGTGATCTACTAGAAACTAGGAAACGATGCAGAAACTGGTTAGTGAAATCGATCCCCTAGGTCGGAACAACGTAAACATTGACATTGTGGTGCGCCACCGCGGCCAACTCCACCGCCACCCCGACCGCGACCACCGCGACGACGCCGGCGGCGCCGCACCACGCGGCGCTCCGCCTCCACCAGCAGCGCTGCACGGTCCTCCTCTTCTTCTCCGCCGCGGCCTGGTGCTCGGCGTCGCGCTTCTTGGCGTTGGCGTCGGGTGTCCACCGCGGCGCACTCGGTGTCGGGCTTCTTGGCAACAGCAACCGGCGCCGCCTCCTCGCGCGTGACCACGGAGTCGCGATTCATGTCCGTGGTGGCCTCCGGCGCCGCATCCACGGGTGCTTCCACGGCCACGCGATCCGCGTCTCCCTCGGCCGCCTCCTGCAACGAGTCGGTGCACGAGCACTCGGACTCGGTCCCGGACACGGACCCGGAACCGCCGTCCTCCTCCTCCTCAGGCAGCCTCTCCATCTCCTCCTCCTCCTCTTCCTGACCGCAGGCGCCGCGCCGACGCGCCGCGCCCACTGATCGAACGCGGCCCTCGAGGACGGCGAAGCGCGCCTCGGCCTCGACCAGGTACTGCGGCCGCGCGCCGGCGACGTGGCACTCGCCTTCGGCGACGAGGAGCGACCGGAGGAAGTCGGTACGCTTCTTGATGTCCTCGACCAACCGCCCATCCGCGTCGGGGCTCAGCGACCCGGGGGAGGATGAGGACAGCGCGTTGTCGAGGCAGCCGCAGAGCTCGTCGAGTTTCCGCTCCACGACGGTGCTCGCGCCGCCGTCCCTGCTGCGCCGCCGCGGACGCCGGCGACCTTTCCATGGCCGCCGGCGCGCCGGTTTCTTGGCCTGTGGCACTCATGGGCGACGCCGCGATCGATGGAGTGGAGGAGTGCACGAGGTAGTGGGCGGTTTCGCTGCGGTGTGGGTGGATTTGTGAATTTGAGGGGTCGGCCGCGCGTGAGGTTTTGAGGAGTTGCAACGCTTCGCCGGGACGTGCGCGCGCGGGCTTCGGTAACTGCACGGCGTTGCGCGTTGGATAATACGTGGATTTGGATTTCGTTGATCTGATCGCTTCGTTCCATGTGAAGACGGGGAGTAACCGCAACTCTTAGGCGAGCGCTGCAACAGTCACGAAAAACATTCACGCAAAATTCACGAAATGCTTACGTGGCATTAACAGATTCGTTGGGTATCCTGAAATCAAGGATGCGAATCCTGAAATCAAGGAACATGGTGTGGTTATCACCGGCCACGTCAGCAATTCGTGAATTTTGCGTGAGTGAGTTTCGTGAGTCTAGCATTTCTCACTCTTAGGCAGGCCTGATCTCAAGGGCGCAAGATCCAGTGCGAATGTTTCGTGGAACGATGCATGGGGAATACTCTAGTCCAGATGTCACGGGCCGGTTTCACGCGAATGCCTCAGCCCACAGAAAAATGTGCAACGCGTATTCGGCCTTTCTATGGGCTCCAATTTGTCAGAATGAGCCTACATCAGCCCAGGTATCTTTACGGGCTCAAAAGAACACAGTGGCCAGCCCTTACAGAACTGAAATGGGCAACCTTGAATCATTGTCCAATATCATCTCAAAAAAAAAAAAAAAAATCCAATATATAACATAATTCGAAGTCCGCATACCAAGTACAAAAGACCACAAATCAGTATAAATAGGTGAATTGAACTTCTTATGGCGTGCTGGTTGTAATTATGAATAGCTATACACATAAATCAATGTAGATATTGGAACACTGAAATACCAGCTTGTTCGCCTGGCTGCTTTGCAGCGGCTGCAATTCAACCGCTACAGTGTTTCAGTTATTTCTTCAGCAGTCGCTACAGTGTTCGTAGTTATTCTTCAGTATCCGCTACAGTAAAACGGCTGCAAACGGCTGCCGGACAAGCCAGTACATTAACTCTAGTTTTTTAAAATAAATTGATAAAAAAAACTCTAGAAGATTCCCGGATAGCAAGAGGCAACAATGGACCTTGGAAGTTGGAAGGCCAACTCGGGTTCCCAAATATTATTTTCATTTGAGATCCTAAAACGTTTTTTTTTTTTAAACATATTTGAGGTCCTCAAACCTGATTATTAATAGTACGCTCACAAACATGAATATAAATGATGCTATAGGCTACATAACAATCAAACCAACATATATAGAAACTAAATGCCTTGCATTGCCCATATATAGCTAAATTGTGGGTCCGTTGCTATATATAGTGAGAGGGAATTAGATTACCATGGAAAATGGAACTAGTGCAACAAACTCCCAAAGGGTGCCAAGATCATCCCATCAACAATTATCTGAACTCAATGCAGGTTGTGTAGAATCCTCGCATCCAAAGGCCGCCCCACAGTCAAAAGGACATTAGGCCCAAAAAGATTTCGTTGTCCATGTCTGGATTTGGAGGGTCGTGTAATGACCGCCAGGCAGTGGTGCTTACAAATGATGAACTCATATATCTTGTTACAAATGATTGATATTCAAACATACAAAATTGAATCGGACATATGCCCCCCCCCCCCCCCCCCAACACACACACACACACAAGACACACAACCCCCACCTGCAAACACACACACACAATGTAGAGATTGGAATATCAAAATATATTACGTTTTCTTTAAAAAGATATGGTTATAATCAAATAAAGGGTAGTTACATTAAAACAAAAATACAAAAGTGAATATTCAAACATACAAAATTTATGACGCATCATTTCTCACATTTTAGTCTCTAGAACCTTTTTAAATTTATTTTTTATAGATATATTGGTGTATCCCCGTATCCTTGTTTTTAGAAAAATAAGGTATTAGGAGTATCGCCGTATCGCGTACCGGTATCCGTATCCGCGTATCCGGGCAAACATAGCTCCCCACAGTCAAAAGGAACTATATGCCCAAAAAGATTTCGTTTGTCCATGTCTGGATTTGGAGGGTCGTGTAATGACCGCCAGGCAGTGGTGCTTACAAATGATGAAACTCATATATCTTGTTACAAATGATTGATATTCAAACATACAAAATTGAATCGGACATATGCCCCCCCCCCCCCCCCCCCCCCCCCCAACACACACACACAACCCCCACCTGCAACACACACACACAATGTAGAGATTGGAATATCAAAATATATTACGTTTTCTTTAAAAAGATATGGTTATAATCAAATAAAGGGTAGTTACATTAAAACAAAAATACAAAAGTGAATGTTCGACATGACATCTAAACACTCCATAGAGTGATCAGTCTCTGATTGTAAATGAGTAGTAGTTAGCATCTAAAAGGAGCGATGAGTTTCGTGGAAACTACGAGCAAACTGGCTTTATGAACATCAAGCCAATTTAAGTAAATAAAGGGTACTAACGGTAATAATACAAAGTGAGTGTTCGACATGACATCTAAACACTCTATAGAGTGAGCAGTCTCTGATTGTAAATAAGTAGTAGCTAGCACCTAAACGGAGCGACGAGTTGCTTGGAAACTACGAGCAAACTGGCTCTATGCGTCATATGATTCTCCAGTATTCATTCAGTTCCTGCGCATACCGTACAAGCGCCCGTGACCGATCGATCGCCCCATCGCATTTGCGCATGTTACCACGTATAGCTATGGACCGTCCAATATGCCAAGATCGTCCAGTAGAGTAGCATTAACCAGCAAACGGAAACAGACGCCAACATGCATCCATCGATGCAGCAATCTTGTCAGTAGCTAGCGCCACACATTCCGGCTTAGCTGTTCAGCTAATATCCTCAATGTACCATCCGAAACTAAAAGAAAACAATCCAGATCAAGCTCCTCACCACCCTCACATGCATGCATGATCGTTAATCAACCAAGAGTCCACAAATCCACGCTTCTTTGTCCTATAAATACCGCACTCGAACAACACCACAAACGACCACACAACAAGCACTTAGCAACCGAGTAATCAAGAGCTCTTAAAGCTCGATCACTCTGCTGCTTTGTGCGTGTGGTCTACTAACTCCTGTGCAGCAATGGCAGGCAAGGCCTCAGTCGCTCTGTTCCTGGCCGTCAATCTGGTCGTGTTCGCCATGGCCAGC
Organism: Eragrostis curvula; assembly: GCA_007726485.1. NCBI lineage: Eukaryota > Viridiplantae > Streptophyta > Magnoliopsida > Poales > Poaceae > Eragrostis > Eragrostis curvula. The sequence goes on from RWGY01000584.1 coordinate 139,416, forward strand.
GCCTGCGGCGGCAACTGCCCCCACTCCATCAACCCCGTCCGGCAAGTGCCCACGCGACGCGCTGAAGCTGGGCGTGTGCGCCAACGTGCTGGGCTTGATCAAGGCCAAGGTCGCCGTGCCGCCCACCGAGCCCTGCTGCCCGCTGCTCGAGGGCCTCGTCGACCTCGAGGCCGCGTGTGCCTCTGCACCGCCATCAAGGGCAACATCCTCGGCATCGACCTCAACCTGCCTATCGACCTCAGCCTCATCCTCAACCACTGCGGCAAGACCCCGCCTACCGGATTCAAGTGCTGAAGTGCCTCTGAGCTAGCCAATCCATCTGTGTTGGCCTGATCCTAGCATGCATGCATGCCAGGCTTTTCCATTGCAAAGTGCTAGTAGCTAGCTACTAGTTGTATGCATGCATCGGCAAACTACATGTAGTCATGTAGCCCTTTTGAGCAGCCTTAACCTTTTGGTGGTTACTTTCCTGTACACCCGTCCTTGCATGGACGTATGTGTTCCTGCATTCAGCATTCCTTTTATTTTATTTTTTGCAAGCATTTCGGCATTCTCGTTTGTATGAATAAAGCTCATTTTATTTCCTATGTGTTATCTCAGCTAGCGAATGTTCACTGTTTATGGAAGAAGTAGCTTTGTGAACACTCGCGATATGTTTGGAAAACTGACAACAAATTATGAAACATAAAAAAATACAGACAACTTTAATATTTTATAAAATTAATTTAGGTTCCACTTTATTTTATTTCAATAAGGTGTATGTATTATTTGAATATTTTAATATTTTAAAATACATAAAAGATATGTAACTTAATTCTGAAAACCACCACCGCAATTGACAGTTTGAAATAGTCTCTCAAAAAGGTAATGGATATATATTTGAATCTTGAATAAGACTCCATCCACTTTAGAATCCAGATTTTATAGTATTGGCCAAAGCCTGGTCGTTCAAAGTGGTGACATGTAAATGATAGAAGCAAAAGGAAAGTACTCAATACTTATACTCTGTTACCAGAATAAGTAATGTAGTATGTAGCTGAGTTTATCACACTTTTCATGTGGCCGAGAGCCATCTCGTGGATTTTGATCTACCCAAGAAACGACCTTAATACTTAGCAAACAATGCCCACTTCGTGAATAAAATGCCTTCTCGCCATCCAGCTTGACTTGCAACTTAATTAGGGATGATGATGCCTTATTATTCTCCCTATATTTGTTTCAACTCCACAAATATAATGCTCTTTTCAGATCACATTCACATTGTTGCGCCGCTTTCAATGAAGCTACACTAATTTCAAGATCCATGCATGATTTGATTATATATATGGTGATAAATACAGTGTAAAGTTTAGAATAATATGGCACTCAAACTACATACCTACAGCTCCAGCTCAAGAATTCCTATAGAAGTATGATTGATTTGGTCCAATAATTTCCTAATTTAGTCCAAAATGATTATAATAGGATAACCTAAAACACTCAATATGTCGACAAATTCAGATATAAAATATTATGCCAAACACTTATTTATGCTTATTAATGTATTTGTGATATGCACAACAACATTTTTTCAAAAATTTCACAAATACTCATCATGTTCCAACCTCCTATATAGTCTCTAATTAATTATGAGGGTGCAATATGGGTAATTCTAAGGGTGACTATGAGGGTGCAACATTTTTTCCTATATGCTAATCAAGAAGTGTGCAATATGTGTAATTGTAAGAGTGTTTGACTTTGAATCAGTGAACAAAAAGGAAAGAAACATTGCAACTTTTTGAAATACATGTCACCATGTATTATTGTTGCAGGTGTGCATAGCTAACAAACAGAAGACTATCGACCGGAATGCCCACAAAAATAATTACCACACTAACGTGTGTTATTATTCACTTAGTTCCGTGAGACCGAGCTTCAATCAACTTGGATGTCAAAACTCATCATGATACTCTCTGACTCTCTGTAGTACTACCCGATCATGCCAACATTCTTAAGTCCATTCATTTGGCCTTTGCCAACATTCTTAAGTCCATTCGTTTGGCCTCTGTGCATGTTAGGACGTACAGAGCAGCCACTCCATATGCCAAGATGCTAAATTAAACTATGATTAATCATCAAGAGGGAACAAACGTCAACATGCATACATCAATGCAGCAAGCTTGGTAGCTATCTCCTTCAACTTACTTCAATCAAGCAGAAACCAGATTTTTGTGAAACAAATCCAGATCACCCATCTAATCACCCTCACATGCATGCATGCTCACGGGTCACGAGAACATTAACGAACTAATATTTTGTGTCATCGTCGTTGCACCAAGCCGTTCTCCTATAAATGCAACCCTCGAGCACGACCTCAAACTATCACAAGCACTTGGCAGTCGAGTTTCAAGAGCTCTTAGAAACTCAATCTTCTTTTTGTGCTTTGTGATCAAGCAACTAACTCCTGTGTGCAGCAATGGCAGGCAAGGCCTCGATCGCTCTGTTCCTGGCCGTGAACCTGGTCGTGTTCGCCATGGCCAGCGCCTGCGGCGGCAAC